>JAQQSY010002720.1:0-13478 GCA_028646535.1 Procyon lotor
TGGCCTGCTGCATGTTGTACCGGGGGGACGTGGTCCCGAAAGATGTCAACGCGGCCATCGCCACCATCAAGACCAAGCGCACCATCCAGTTTGTGGATTGGTGCCCGACTGGATTTAAGGTAGGACTGGGTGGTGTGGAGTGGTGTTACCTGTCAGCGACAGCAGACCAGGCACAGAATGCCCTTTCTGGAGAATACCCTCATTCCTTGGGAGCCAGGTCCTTGGTCATAAATTAGTGAACAGAGTGATAATGTATTCATTGGTGCCTTGTGAACTTCCTTCCTGAGTTATCACACTATATATCTGTGGTGAGAATTTTTTTTAAGAGAACAGGAAATTTTTGGAACAATCTTTGTTCCTTCTTTTGGGTGGCGAATCAGTGTGGGGAAATGTTTGAATTTAGAAATGTAAGAAATTTTCAAGGAATTTTGATAATTTATATGGATGTTTGAAATTGGTATTAATATAAACATTGCTGTTGCTAAAACCTTCATTCCACAGGCATATAGAAAATTAAACCCAATCTATGGGGCGCCTCGGTGGCTCAGTGGGTTAAAGCCTCTGCCTTCAGCTCAGGTCATGATCTCAGGGCGCTGGGATCGAGCCCCACATCGGGCTCTCTGCTAGCAGGGAGCCTGCTTCCTCCTCTCTCTCTCTGTCTCTCTGCCTGCCTCTCTACCTACTTGTGATCCTTCTCTGTCAAATAAATAAATAAAATCTTTAAAAAAAAAAAAAGAAAATTAAACCCAATTTAAATATCCCATGCAATTTGATTTAAAGAAAAACTTTCATGAATGTTTTTGGAAAAAAAATGGCAACATATTTATTTCTCTTTTGGTAGGCTCAGCAATTTTGGCCTGAGTTTGCCTCCAATGTAGTTTGTACCAACCTTCCATTTGATACAGGATAGGAAACTTGCTGTCACTTTGCAGCTTTGTCCAATACTTGAATACCAAACCCTGTCAGGGCTTTCTATCTTGGAAAATGGGCTTCTCTCTGCCTTGCTTTTCTTTTCTTTTTTTTTTTTTTTTTTTTTAATATCTATCTTTTTTTTTTTTTTTTAAGATTTTATTTATTTGACAGAAACACAGCGAGAGAGGGAACACAAGCAGAGGGAATGGTAGCAGGAGAAGCAGGCTTCCTGCCGAGCAAGGAGCCCGATGTGGGGCTTGATCCCAGGACACTGGGATCTGACCTGAGCCGAAGGCAGACGCTTAACGACTGAGCCAGCCAGGCGCCCCTCTTTTTTTTTTTTTTTTTAAAGATTTTATTTATTTATTTGACAGAGATAGATCACAAGTAGGCAGAGAGAGGGGGAAGCAGGCTCCCTGCTGAGCAGAGAGCCCGATGCGGGGCTCGGTCCCAGGACCCTGAGACCATAACCTGAGCCGAAGGCAGAGGCTTCAACCCACTGAGCCACCCAGGCGCCCCTCTGCCTTGCTTTTCATGCCATCTCTGCTGGTTCATAACTCACTGCTGGTGAGCTTACTACACTGGGTCCTTAACTAACACTTTCTACTCTGGGTTCAGGTCTTGGCACGGTTGGCGGACCAGCCACCTAGTTTCGTAAATAGTTTTATGTGAACACAGCCACACCTGTTCTTTGGTGTGTGGTTGAGGCTGCTTTTGTGCTGCAGATAGAATTAGCAGTTGTCACTGTGACCATGTGGCCTGCCCAGCCTAGGGTATGTGCTGTCTTGCCCTTTATAGACAGTTTGCTGAGCCTGGTTCTCATTGACCTTGTGTATCTCGATCTGCCCAAAACTTACATTGTCCCCAGGTTTGGAAACTTGGAATGCCTCCCCTTTGGTCGCAGCTCTTGGATATAACCCCCTTTCTACTCAGCACACACTTAGGCCACCTCTGTCTGGAGCGGTAGCAACAGTCCTCGGTCCTTTGACAGCATTCCTGTCATCCTATGATACACAGGCTGGCTCACTCAGTGGGAGACGGGTGGGAGGGTGTGATCTCCCCTCATGATAAAACCACAGTGCTCTGACTTGAGTGGAAGAGGTTTCAGCTACAGAAATGAATCCTCATCTGTGGAAGCCTATGGAGAAAATAATATCTGCAGAATAGCAGATAGCTGTATCCTTTTTTTTTTTTTTTTTTTTAATTAATTTTAGCAGTATCCGTTTTTAAAAGAAACAGTTCTGTTACCTGAGCACCTCATGTAGTTCAAGTGCTGGGACTCAGCCCTTCCAGCAGCTTGGGCCTGAGCCAAGCTGGCTGGCTCCAGGGCTCCTTTTTCCCCATTGTCCTTGTCTAGAAACCCACAGCCTGCTCACCTGACACGTCACCAGGCACAAGGAAGGCACCTACGTGCCTTCTATTTCCGTGAAAGCCGCCACCATTTCTGGGTTTGGCTGAAGCCTCACAGACTGCTTTCTTCCCCTTCTCTTGCAGGTGGGCATCAACTACCAGCCCCCCACTGTCGTCCCCGGGGGTGACCTGGCCAAGGTGCAGCGGGCCGTGTGCATGCTGAGCAACACGACCGCCATTGCCGAGGCCTGGGCCCGCCTG
Source organism: Procyon lotor (assembly GCA_028646535.1). Lineage (NCBI taxonomy): Eukaryota > Metazoa > Chordata > Mammalia > Carnivora > Procyonidae > Procyon > Procyon lotor. The sequence continues at coordinate 2,524 of JAQQSY010002720.1, forward strand.
GACCATAAGTTTGACCTCATGTACGCAAAGCGAGCCTTTGTGCACTGGTACGTGGGGGAAGGCATGGAGGAAGGTGAGTTCTCTGAGGCCCGGGAGGACCTGGCTGCCCTGGAGAAAGATTATGAAGAGGTGGGTGTGGATTCCGTGGAAGCAGAGGCTGAAGAAGGAGAGGAATACTGAATGGGCGTGGGCCTGGCAGGGTTTCCTCTCTGCCCACCCCCTCCTGCCATCCTGCCGCACATCCTGTTCCCAGTTGTTCACAATTAAAGTTTCTGTGTGAAACTTCTTGTCTATTGGGATGCACCGCCGGGACGCAGGCCTCTGTCTGCAGGGATGGGGGGACCCCTAAGGCTTTTTGGGCCACATGGAAGGCTGTCCTAGGCTACACTGTATGAGTGGGGTGTAGCTCTACTTCAGTCTGTAAGGAGCCACTGCTTAGGTGACACACCCTGGGGCAAACTGTTTCCTTGACTCTAGGAATCTAGGAGTTTTCTAGATTTCCTAGATTCTGGGAAAAACTGAGTTAGATTTTCAGTTGTACTTTTTCATTTTTCAGGCTTCTCTGTTAATGGCACATGGTAAGAGTTTAGAACTGGAGTTTGAATATTTGAGGTCCATGGAAGGGGGCTGTTGACAAAGTCCCTAACATTGTGGGTCATATGTGTAGAGTGAGGACATTTTTTAAAAATTTATTTTTATTTTTTAAAGATTTATTTTTTATTTACTTGTCAGAGAGCGCGTGCACAAGCAGGGGGAGCAGCAGGCAGAAGGAGAAGCAGGCTCCCCACTTGAGCAAGGAGCCCAATGCAGGACTTGATCCTAGGACCCTAGGATCATGACCTGAGCCAAAGGCAGACCCTTAACCGAAGGCGGGCGCTTACCAAATGAGCCACCACGTTTGGGGTGGGGGCAGGAGTCTTACTGGATTTTGCATGGCATTCACAGCCCACCCCACTGGGGGAGCTCTAGGCTACAGCATCGTTCTTCCTTGACTGCCTTGTGCAGGTACTCTGTATGATATCCTCCATCCTCCACGCTCAGGCCCTTGCAGCTGAGTACCCTGGGAACAGTCTCAGCAAAAGCACTGCACCAGTCCCTTTAGCAAAACATGATGACAGCCGTTTATAAAAGATCTAGGTATACAGCTAAGCCTTGAACCATAGGAGTCTGAATGGTATAGGGCCAATTGTATGTGGGTTTTTTACGGTATGGCAGTATAAATGTACTTTCTTTATGATTTTCCTTTCTCTAGCTTCCTCTTATGGTAAGAAATACAGTATATAAGACCTACACAAAGTATGTGTTAATCAACGTTATATTATTGGTAAGGCTTCCTGTTGAGAGTAGGCTACTAGTAGATAAGCTTTGGGGAGTCAGAAGTTATACTCGGATTTTTCAAATATGCAGGGCGTTGGTGCCCCTAACGCTTGTGTTGTTCAAGGGCAACTATACAGATATTTTCCCTCCAACCTGAAAATAAGGTACAGGAGGGTGAAATCACTGGTTTAAGTCACTTGGTTAGTTCAGCCGTAGCACAGCCAGGCCCACTAGGCAGAACTGATTCTAAATCTTTGCATCTTGATACATTCAAAAGGCAACAGAAAACAGCTTGGATGGGCCCTGGGTTTTTCACAAAGCTTTATTACCAGCTGGGGGAAAGCCCAGGTAGCCTCTGCTAGGAGGCTGGCGGAGCCCAGAGCTGGGTGATGTGAGAAGTCTGCCCGTCTTAGGTGCTGGTCCGAGTGGGGCTCTTCCCAGGCCCGCCCCCCTTGGGCAGCCTGGTGGCACTGGGTTGTCGGGGCATCCTTTGGCTGGATCCTTCCCGGCCACCGCGCTCTGCCAGTGCTGGGCCTCCACTCAGAGCCGTGCTGCCTTTGTTTCTCCCTGAGCAGACATAGAACACAATCATTAGGAACCAGGGCAGACTCCAGAGTTGCCACATTGACTACATTTGTGTTCCTGGCACATTATGTCTAGCACATGTCTTCTGACTTTTCAGCCAGGAGCCCTCTGTCAGCCCTGAGGCTGAGGACTGCCTGGAAATGGCACATCCAAGAGAAGTCCTCTTGAGTGCAGGAGGCCCCCGAGCATGGGTCCTAGGACAGAAACAGTGCAAGGAACAATGGGGAAAGTCCACAAGGCCCATCTTGGGAAAGGTGAGCTCAGCTGGTTAATCCTGCCCAGGAAAGTAGAGGGACCCCGACCCCCAGCACTGCAGGTGGGCTCACCGGCTGGGCTGCTGCCTCTGGCCTCCCCTGGCACTGCCCGCTCCAGATCACCCACAGCTCGACTGCTTGCAGTGATGGTGCAGGAGGCACAACCATCAGGAATGGAAATCAAGCTTTTGGATTTGGGTCTCGGAAGCTCTTCCTCACAGGTGGTTCCCTGCCTACCTCAAAGTAGTTTGCAAACATTTGCATTTGGTGGTCAAGCCTCTTGTGTTCAAGCTCAGCTCCCGGATCCCGTGATTGGGTTCCTGCCGAGGCTTGAGTGCAAGGAGACTTGCTCTGACCATAAGTAGTCACATCAGATGGAGACCACTGCTGCAGATACCTCCTGACTTGTAATTTACTTACCTTACTCTCTTTCTGTGAAGGCAGGAAAATCTGCAACCACACTTGGGCCAGAGCTTTATTTTAAAGGAATGTCTTCCCTAGCCTCAGGGTGTTGACAGCATTCTTAAGACTGACAGGATACCGGAGGGGACAAAAGGAGCCCAGGGAGCAGGCTCACCCTTTGGGTCACAGTGCCTCCCTATCGGGCCTCCCTCGGCCAGCGCTCTCCTCCAGGCTGGCAGGGTTCACCCTGTGGACTCTGAACAGGGTATGTGTTCCATGTTTGACCCTCAACCTCAATGTCAGTTAGTAGTCAAATAAATAGCCTACATGGGGGGCTTGTAGGTTTTGGAGAAAAGACACCACGAGGTTTCTTGGGGGGCATGTTAAGTAATCCTTGTTTTCCTATCTGTCATCTTGAACAAGGGAAGGCCCCTGCATTTGCAGTACTGCAGACTCCGGACATCAGACTTGCTTTCCAGACTCTCTGAGACAACTATTCTCCCAGGATAGGACAGCCCTCCTACAGAGCATTTCTGGACAGCTCCTCTCCAGGGAACAGTGGTCTCTGCTGCCCGGAGAGCTGGAAAGGGTGACAGTGCTGGCACACTTGAAATTCTGACAGCTCAGATTTTTCCCTTGCTTTGCCCCCCCTGGGCTTCACACTCGAGTGCTCGCATACAATTGATTCAACAAAGATGTAATAACAGGTTACCCAGGGCTGAGGGCATGTGGTGGGGTGAAGCCGGGCCAACTCAGCCTGCCGGTGACTCATGGAAAAGACAAGGCACAAAGCAAAGAGCCATCACCACACATTTCCTTTTTCCTGTTACAAAGGCTGATATCTGGTCCACACTGACTGGTCAGTGGGCAAGGATCCTGTCTCCCATGAGTGCATGAGCCCCACCACCTTGCAGCTCTCGACATGCTTCTGAGGCCATGTCCCTCTCCATTCTGGGCCCACCTGACAACTCATCTGTAGCACCTGGCCTAATCCAGGGTACTTAGGTGCCCCGAAAACTCAGGTTGGAGCACTTCTCAAGTTCACCCCCAGCAAATGGCAGGGTGGATCTCAGATGCAGGCCCAAGTCTGAATGTAGCTTTTTTCTTCAGCACACCACACACTGGAATTTCCTCTCCCTCTCAGTATAGTGACCAGGGGCCTTCTGGAAACTCAAGGATGAGAGAAAAGGAGAAAAGAGCAAATAATGCTCATCTTTAACCTTGATGAGGCTCATAATCCCTGGCAATAAGACACCAGTGTAACTGAGCCATGAGTCATTAAGAGCACCATCTAACAATGGAAGTGGACCATTTATCCAGCTCTGTGCAATTCTTAGAACCTTCGGGAATCGTGCTCTCAGTTAATGGGGAGATGCAAGCAGGCCTCATTTCATGCAGAGCTGGGGAGGCTGAGGAGAGTGACATTCTGGTCTCAGGAGAAGGGTATACAGGGCCTGTCAGTGGTCACACCAGCCCTGTTAAGCCTAACTCAGCCATGGGCCCTGGGGCCCTGTAAGAGACTCTCTGGAGCTGGTCCTATCTGCCCCAGGTCCCTTCGTGGGGTAATCAGGATCACAGGGCATGGAGGACAGAGCTGAGCCAAAAGTGGGAGGGGTGATAGGCCCCCAGGCCCAATACCTGAGCGGCTGCAAACAGTTGAAGACAACGACCACTGAAGGTTAAAAAGTCTGCCGAAACAAAACCCCAAACACAACCTGAAACACACACCCTACGGCTGGGGAGCTGGCTCACCCCGCTGTGGCCCACGTGATCCTGACCCCCCCCCCCCCCCCCCCCCCCCCCCCCCCCCCCCCCCCCCCCCCCCGCCCGCCCCATCCCTCGTGAGCCCTGTCGGCAGAGCTGGGGGGATCAAGGGTTCACAGAAAGCAGCCCAGGTGCGGGCTGCTGCTCCCATCCTGCCTATGGTGCCTGGGATCAGCCTTTCTCCTTCATGCCACCAGTGCTCCCTTGTGCTCAGATGGGCTGGTGGGGCCGCTGAGGCCAAATATTAGTGGCCACGATGCATGGTGTGTGAGGTAGGAAAAACACAGGGGGTCGATGCAGCACAGCAGGTGCCCCGATATCCTCCAGGCTGGCTGGCAAGGCTGGGGGCCCAGGCGAGCGGGCGGCCAGGACCGTCCCTCACTGCTACCACGGGCAGGTCTGCAGCCGCCAGCCAGTCCTGCTGCCCCTTCCGGCTGAGTATACAGGAGGGACTTCATCAGCGCTTCCAGAACACACACAGGACTCATGTGCGCTGTGGGCATATACACATTCCTCTTCAACACAAGCCTATACTTCCTGAGGGGCGGGGGAGGGGTGATCCCTCCTGCATGTGTCCTCACAGCCCTGATTCAGTGTTTCGTGCAAAGTGTCAGTGTCGCTGTGATTATCCCCGAGCAGCGCTGTCCAATAGAGATACGATGTGAGAGCCACACGTGTCACTCGTTTTCTAGCAACCATATTAAAAAGTAAAAAGAAACAGGAAATTAATTTAAATAAGGTATTTTAATGAGCCCCAAATGGGCAGTATTATCATTTCAACATGTAATCAGGATAAAAATTACTTGTGGGGTATTCTCTTTTTGTGCCAGTTCTTTGGCATCTGGCCATGTGCTGGGTACTGAACCTCGCGGTGAGTCTCAGCTGCCCGAGTTGGGGGGGCCCAGGGCTCCCCTATTGGACAACGCAGCTCTGTGTTAGGCTCACAGCTTCTGCACACCAAAAACTTCATCTTACGTGTCCTGGAGGAACATCGTTTTAAAGTATACAGTTTTCCGGGGCGCCTGGGTGGCTCAGTAGGTTAAGCGTCTGCTTTTGGCTCAGGTCATGATCTCGGGGTCCTGGGATTGGGCTCCTTGTTCAGTGGGTCTCCCTTAGCCTCTATGCCCCCACACCCCCACTCATGCTTGCTCTCTATCTAATAAACAAAATCTTAAAAAAAGAAAAACAAAACTTACAGTTTCCCTAAACTTCAACAGAGAATACTCCACTGCATTTTATTTTTCCTCAGTGACCACACCCCCACCAAGACAAGCATTTACCCCTCTGTGCACCTGGGGTCTTCTGCTTCTGCGTTTTCCACGTGGTAAAGGCAGAAATGAGTGAGCTTATCAGTGACAGTCCCCCCAGGCCACCTGGATGGCCAGAGGATAGGGACCCAGAAGACCTGCTGTGCCTGTTGCAGCTTACCAGATGGAACTCCTGAGGGGGCTCCAGCCCCTGATCTGCAGCAGCTCCACCCCCCGATTCCATGGGAGCCCTAAGGACACTTGGTCCCAACACCCCCAAACTGCCATCACAGCGCTAGGCTACCACAGGCTCCCAACTGATCGGTCTGACAACTCTCCTTGTTTCCTCCCCCGTCTCCTCTGCCCGAGCTCTGTATGGACAGATTCTGTGCATGTGGCCTCAGAGCTCTTGGTCTCCGCGAGCCTTGGCCTCTCATAGGCCCAGCTCCCCATCAGTGCCTCCCCACCAAACCCCCTTTCCAGGCTGCGCCCCCCCCTCACTGGGCATCTCCCCAGGGCCTCTGTGTCCTATCCTGGTTGCTGGCTGCCCAACCCAGGAGACCCAAGGCCTAAGCCCTTGAGAAAACCTCATGGGGCCCAGCACTCCACGAACACCACGCCTATCCTTGTGCTTAGGGCTTCCTCCCTACCTCCCTCAGAGTTCCTCTATGCCAGTGCCTGCAGCGCCAAACCCACAGTACCTCTTGCCTTTCTCCCCCCCCCCCCCGAGCTCAGGCCTGCTCCCACCAGAGCCCTTGGCCTGCATCTCTGGCTGCTGCCCTCCCCTCTCCCCCTGCTTCAAAGGGCTGCTAGGCAATAGGATTCTGAGCCCCCTTAACACTTGCTGCTCCAGCAAGGCCACCTACACGGGCTTCCTTCCGTCTCGGTCACCACTGACTGATCTAGCTATCTCCCTCCATGGAAGGAGGACTTGTCCATCTCACAGCCCCTGAGTCCTCAGCCCTGAGAGCCAGCTTGGCACCCAGCCACTGGGTGGGCCCCCTCAAGTGAGGAGGGCTGTTCCCAGTTTCCCCCTCCTTCTGCCCATTGATTCCCCAATTCAGCCTTGTAGTCTACCCACCTCTCCCCTGACCTGCCCCTTGGCCCTCCCCCACCTGGCTGGCCCGAGCTCCAGGCAGCATCCAGAACATCGAGGTGGATGATGGAGGCAGGGACACGGAGAGGACAGCCAGAACACCTGTGGGATCTCAGGCCCTCACACACCCCTGGCTCTGGGGCTCCGGCCTCATTACACGTGGCAATCCCTGGAAGGTACTCTTGGCTCAAGAAACAGGCAGGAAAGGGCAATCACAACTTATCCTCTAGACTCCCTGTCCAGTTTCATGACAGCATCTCAGGGGCTAAGGCATTTCTCACACGTAAGGCTTTACTCTCTACATCAAAGTAAAGGCTCTTCTGCTTCTCTGCCTCTAGTCCTCATCTGGGGTGAGGGCACCTCCACAGAGCACAAGTCTCACCTGGCAGAGCTGGCCCCTGGGGAGCAGAGGGTGCTGGTCCCATTCTAGAAGCACTTAAAGCACGAAATCGTGTCGCGGCTTCTACGCTGTGTGGCAGGAATGGCCCATAAGGTCCTGTCCTTGCAGCTCATCTCAAAGCTGCTCTGACTTCCTGGGGGGCCAGAGCAGTTTCCACAGAAACAAGAAAGAGCACCAACCCCCAGAGATAAACCAATAAACGCAACCTGCGAAAGGAGAGAACAGGCAGCAAGAGAACCGGAGAGAACCGGGGGGCCCTGGAGAGAGAGGCGAGTGCGTGGCAGCTGGGCCGTGGAGCAGAACCGGAGAGGCCGCAGGCCGCCGGGCCGAGGAAAAGGAGGGCCTTGCAGGGGAACTACAGTTCTTGGCAGAGAGAAAGGAGGCCTCTGGAGGTCAGAGAGAGACACAAAGAGAGTAGACAGAGCGTGGATCAGTTAGGAAGCCTGCGCTCCAGTGCCCAGGGCCTCTCAGGACAGGGGGCGTGGGTACCCAGGGCCCTGGCACTTTCACCCAAGGGGCCCAGCCTGCACCCAAACCCGAACACCAGCCCCTTCTCGGGACGTCTGTGAGAGCCTGAGGGCTTCTGGCCAAGCATCCAGAGTGTTTCTGAAATTGGGAGCAGATGTGATACACCAAGAGGATGCAGTTGGAGCTCCACTATGACACCCTTGTTAGCAGCACCTGCTTAATGCCCCCCCCCCCCCCCCCGTCGTGACTCGACCCCGTCGAGTGAGGAGGCCCCTGAAACTTGAGCCCAGTGCTGTGCCCACTCAGGCCTCTGCACCCCGTGTGTCTAGGGCAGCCTAAGGCTGCCACGCTGCCCCTTGTCCTGTGATCTGAGGAAGGAAGTTCGGCTAGCTACATTCCTGAGCAGCACCTGGACCCCGGAGGGGTACAGGTGAAGAGGGGGCAGGAGGGCCTCTGCCTGGCCCACTCTTCCTGCTCCCTGAGCACTTTCCTGGAAGCTTGTACACACTGTGAGAACCCAAACCACCTTGTTCCTGTCTTTGTGGAATGAAAGCGCTTCTACCCAAGAAGGTAGGCAGAATCCTAGATGAGGCCCCGCCTGCTTGTGCCACCCAGGACACCCATTCTGCATCTGCCTGATCTGCTTTGCACATGTGCACTCTCAAGGGTAGCATCAATGCCAAAGCTGGGGACTGGACACCAAGAGGGGAGCCCTTGGATGGTCCCTGCGGTCCGGGGAGAAGACCCCCGCAGTAAGACCAGGCCACTTGGGGGCCAAGGCCGCGTTGTGCCTGGCGCTGCCCACTTCCCTCCCCTGCCACCCACCGCCTGAGCCGCAGGGGCAAGGGAGCACCGGGCCCTGCTCTGACCTCGGGTATCGGGCACGCTCGATGTGGGCAGAGATACGGCCGCAGGATCCTGGGCCTCGCCCGCCAGCCTCTGCCCAGCACACATGGACTTGAGCATCTGGAAGACGGCGAGGGGCGCCACGTTCAGCTTCAGCAGGTCCACCAAGATCCTGGAGAGAACACAGGTGGTGGGCAGTGAGCCCCCCCCTCGCCCGCGGCCTAGGAGGGCCACCTCCCTCAGGACCCCAATTCTACTCTAGGCGCCCAAAGGGATCCGAAAAGGGCTAGAGGGCTCCTCCAGATCAAAGGCCAGGGCGGAGGAGCCGGACAGCAGGAGAGCAGGGGCGTCTGGGGGTGGGACGAGCGCGCACTCCCACCCGCGCGCGCTCACTTGAACACGTCGGGGTCGATGGCGCCGCCCGCCGCCTGCGCCAGCTCATACAGTTCCATCTCCTCGGCGCTCAGCACCTTCTTCCGCCGCAGCGCGAGCTTCTGCAGGGCCGCCTCCAGCCCCGGGGGCGCTCCCGGCCCGGGCCCCGCGCCCGGCGCCCGGCGCCGCCATGTACCCGGCCGGCGGGAAGGTGAGCGCCGCGCTCGCCCCTCTGCCCCCCGCCTCCGCCGCGCCCCTCCGCCGCTCCCACAGCGCCCCCTACTGGCCCCCGCCGGCCCTTCCTCTCCCTGCCGCGTCGCAGAGGGCAGGGACCGGTTTGTCTCCTCTCCGCCATTTGATCCGCATTCACCTGCAGGATGAGACGGGGTAAGAGCAGAAAAATGTACATCTTTAGCCCCGAAGGCTGACCTGTAACCTGCATAGTTTGGATAAGGATCAAATAAGTACTGGCTGATACATTCTTAAAGTGTCTCATGACTGCCTGTAGATCTCATCGACAGTTAATAGAAAGCTGAAGGATAAGCACCAGAGAAATCTTGAGAAAGGAGCTTTAGGACTAGAAATTCCAAGAAGGCATTTATGATCTAATACTCCCTGCACTATTCCTCCGCCTGATACACTAAGCATATAACCACCAGCTTCATAGAGCAAAAGTGCAGCCGTTTCTGCCTACAGCTCCTGTCCCTGTGCTACTTCAATGAACTTACTAAGTTGCTCCAATAGTCTCAAGAATTCTTTCCTGACGGTTGCACACAGTGGTCCCACAATAGGGAGATGTGTTAGGCATGAGGGATATCGAGGCGGACGGCAGAGACACGTTTCTGGGCGTTCAGGGTCAGACTGCATGGGTCATTCTCACTTGGGCAGCAGCACCCAGCGCAGTACTTGGCATATAGTAGGCGCTCAATAAATGCCTATCAGAAGGTCAGTCATTGCGGTGTATAATTATTCTGCGCCAGTTCCCCATTAGGGGGCGCGCCTCCAGTACCCTAATAAATAGCTTCTGTTTGCGCGCACGCGCGCTCCTTACAGCTCCTACAGTCGGAGAACTCAGGGTTAAGGGACGCAGCTGCCCCCGCTGCGCACGCGCCTTCGGAGATGTAACCCCTAAACGCCGCCGGCCTTCACTTTGCGCATGGCGCCTTTTGAGATAGCTGCCTGCAGAGTTGGTGGTGCGTTTCCCGCCAGGCCGGGGGAGGCGTGACTCCAGGCGCAGCTTGATGACGACATTTCGGCGCCGGGTAGCCGAATGGCGGTCTCCGACCCTTAGGCGAGCAACTTTATGGGTCCCACAGGTGAGTGGTAGGAGCCGCGTGCAGGACGGCCTCATGTCCCGGGGGCCCCTTGAACCTCCGCCGAAGCCATCTCCGTTCCTGCACGAGCCGCAGGCCTCAGGTCGGACGTTGGTGTCTGTGCCCCGAGCCTGGCTGGCCGGCTGGGAACCCAAGAGCTCGGCTGCGCCCTCATTGCCATCTTCTAGGGCTGCGCCGTCATGCCACCTTCTCGGGCGCCTCGCACACTCCGTCCGGGTGGGTGCTCGGTTAAGTTCGTTGAACGAGTTGGCGGTGGGAGAGATTCGAGTTCAAGGTGAGCCTTGGGCTCAACAAGCTGTGTGGGAGGGAGAGCCGGATGTGGATTCTCACCCGACTCTTCTTCCCGGTGTGGGCCGAGCTTCCTGAGCCTCGGTTTCTTCATCTGTAATATGGAGATCCCGTTGCTCACTTCACAGGGCAGTTGTGAGCAGCAAAAGGGAGCATCCTCTGCTTCTCAGGAGCGCAGCCAGAGGGAGACCTTGGCAGTAGTGTGATTTGCTTGGCATGATGGGCGTTGCCACTCCGAGAAGAAACCTCAAAACAAGATCCGAAGTAGCCACTAAAGAAAGTGGCGGATGAAAGGAACACTTGATACGTAGCGGAGAAGGGTGTGATGGAGGAGCCTGGCTGTGGCAGGGTTAGAGAGAAGGGCGTTAAGAGACACCGCCCTCGGGGCGCCTCGGTGGCTCAGTCGTTAAGCGTCTGCCTTCGGCTCAGGTCATGATCCCAGGGTCCTGGGATCGAGCCCCGCATCGGGCTCTCTGCACAGCGGGGAGCCTGCTTCTCCAGCTACTATTCCCTCTGCTTGTGTTCCCCTCTCTTGCTGTGTTTCTTTCTGTCAAATAAATAAAATCTTTAAAAAAAAAAAAA
>JAQQSY010002721.1:0-13477 GCA_028646535.1 Procyon lotor
TGAACTTTTGGGACCTCATCAAGATAAAAAGCTTCTGCACAGCAAAGGAAACAGTCAAAAAAACAAACAGGTAACCCACAGAATGGGAGAAGATATTCGCAAATGACTCTACTACTAAATGCGTCTTGAGAAAGCCTTGGTCTTGTTCTTCAGCACATGTCAGCAGACAACAGGCATCTATAACAAGATGTCACCTGTTGAGTGAGAGCATCAAAAGTGGGCTTTGGCCTTCTAAATGGGCACTGCTGCAAAGAATCAGGAAATTCTTCTGAGCATCACCAAATCTCAATTCCAGTCATTTATTTTCTATTTGCCCTGCAAATGCTTCCATTTTCTCTGCTTCCTAGTTGGGTCTGATCAGACTTTTAGGCTTCTGATTCCTGCTCAACTGGTGAGAAGTTGCTCTTTGCCTTAATCAATTCTGCTTCCACACTATAATTTAGCTTTTAAAAAAAGTTATCTTTCTTTGTGATAACGTTTAAGTTCTACTCTCAGCAAATCTCAAGTATATAATACTGTGTTATCAACTATAGTTATCATGTTTAACATTAGATCCTCAGAACTTATTCATTTTACAGCTGAAAATTCTGCCTTAAAACTTTTTACTTACCTTTTTGATGCTGAGATCCTGGTCCCTGTCCCTGTTTTGCCTTGGTCCTTAGTCCTGGCTGGCAGTGACACATGGCAAAGAATATTAAACGGTTCTAGACGACCCAAATGCTATTTTAAATAGGCTCTCTGAACTATTTATAAAGGTTCACTGAAAAATGAAGTACTTGAAAATTCACAGAGTTATTATGAATATCCAATTCTACCTCATCTCTCTTCTCAAGGAGATAGGTTTTAATATGTATCATTTCTCTTGAAGGAGATGAGGAATTGGGTCATTATTTTCAATCTCACAGTAATATTTCACTGACCTCTAAAAATACCTACTATTAAAATGGTATAGAAACGAATTCTTTAGCTGAATCAGTCTCTAGTAGAAGAGAGGAATAATACTGTACGTTGGAAGAACAGCTTTCCTTCAGAATTGGATCTTAGGCTTTAATAATCTAACCTGTTCAGGTACAATGGGACACTCGGAGATGTATTCAGTTCCTATTCTTTTGGCGGGGGATATTGGCAAAGAGATTTGCATTTCACGCAGTGGTATGAAAGGCCTGGGGAAATGGAGTTAATGACATTTGAAGTCAGGCTTTTAAAGCCATATAGAAAATGAGATTTCATATTGAATCATTCCGGTACATTAAAACTCATTTCATTTGTGTTGCCCGAGTGCTGACTGTTCTCCTTGTGCAGTATTTTGTCAGTTCTCATTGCCTTTTGCCACTAATTCTGAACTTGAATCTATGTCCTCCAAGAGGACATAGAGCTTTATATGCAAGAGTTCGCAGAGCCAATGGTTTTGTCTCCATGTGATCATCACTGAATGGCAACGTTCTCTTGCCTCAAGAGGTTGCCAGGTAGAGTTGGAAAGCGTGCTGGGAGCGATGAAGATTTAGAGCGAGGGGGTAGGGAGAGGGTCAAGCTATGGGTGCTGAGAAGTGTCATCCAGCAGATAGAACTCTGCTTCAGAGAGCGTGGAAATAAGCCACAGACATGGGGAAATGGAGACTGGAAATAGGAAGAGTGTGTTGAAGGGTAAGGAACTCAAAGCAAAATAGGAGGGAAACTATGAGAGACAAGCAGAGAAAGGCAGGGAAGACTGAGGTGGGAAGGGATACTCGGAAGTCCACCCAGGCAGAAAATATAAAAATTTTGTTAGCAAGTAACAGGGCTTCATATCTCCAATCAAATTTCAAAAATAACATTCTGGTCTCTCACTAATCCTTGTGGCTAGGGATGAAGAGGTGGGCAGGCAAGATCAAGGCAAGATTTGGTACGAGAGACAATGGCCAGAAAGTCAAAGATGGGTTCCCAGGGGCCATGGGCGTAGGAGGAAGGGGAGTTAGTGTTTCACGGGTACAGAGTTTCAGTTTGGGCTGATGAATAAGTTCTGGAGAAGGACAGCAGTGATGTTTGTACAACGACATGAATGAATTTACAATGTGAGTGGACAGTGCACTTCAAAATAGTTAAAACAGGAAGTAGCATGTTATGTATATTTTACCACAATAAATGAATTTTTGAAGAAAAAAGTAAATGAGAAAAAAAGAGACAATGCTAGCATGGGGTTTCCAGTGCAGAAACTCAGGCACAGCGGAGAGGGAGAAGACCATTTCTCAGAACTGGCCAAGGAGACTAGTTCTAGACAGAAAGGCCTCTCTACACAAGGTCAGAGCTGGACTGACAGCACCTAAGACTTTGTGCGGAGATTCAGGGTGTGTTCTGGAACATCTTGCTGCTGTTTAAGCCTGGGGAATGGGTGAGCCTGAAACTAGGCTTATGTAGTCTCATTCACAGAGGGAGAGGAAGCCTGAAGAGGCTGGATATTGAGCAAGACTAATCCATGTTGGTTTGCTGTGATCTCATTTTCATGATGTAAAACCCATATTGGGAAAGATAACAAGAAACATCAGCCCCGAGGAAAACTAGCCCTCACTGAAGGAAATAATGTGACAATGAATGGAGTGGAAATAGGATATAGAGTTCCTAATATTTTAGGCCAACTAACTAACTGGTAAACAATTCTTCCTTTTAAAGAACTCTATGCCTTTTCACTAATGAATTCATGTCCCCATAGAGCCATAAAGGATGAGAATTTGGCCCGAATGTGTACTTAAATTGGATCGCCTTGGAAGAATGCTTTAAAAAATAAAATGCAGCCACCTGTGACCTATTAAGACTGTTAATGTAGTCATTGACATAAATACCTGAAGGGTTTCTACAGCAGCTGGAACATGGCTCAAAGACCTTTTGTGTCTGCTTTTTAATGTACTTCCAAAGTGACTTCATAAAATTACAACTTACCATGGGGACTGAGGTTTTATTCAACTCCCTGAGACCTCATCTTCCACCACTGTTGATGTCAGTGATTATTAATACTGCCTATGCTGAGTGTCTTGAGGATAAAAATCAAACCCCAAATAAGTTACCGATTGAGAGACAAGGCTTAAACGAATCAAAACCTACATGTGCCTGGCTACAATGCTCACAAGATGGCATTTTTCTAGCTCTACCCTCACTCACTCTGTAGAATCTTTAACCCCTGGAAATTCTTCCTATTTGAGTCCTAGCAAGACCCAAATTCTTCCCATATGGCACTACCTGAGGGTTCAAACAACTAAACGTCTTGGCCCTAAGGGACCTCAGTATGTCCAGCCTTCCATGGTATTGTGTCTGTCTCCTGTGCCTTAGTTGAGAGGCTGGCCTCCACGGCCCACAGAAAGGCTGATTGTTGCAGATGTCTACAACAAGGCTAATGGTGACCAAGGCGGAGGGAAGTGACGTCTGGACCATTGCAGATCCGTACTGTCCTCATAACTGTTCCCATGCCATTGCCCTTGAGCTTTGTTCATGCTCTTTCAGTCAACACATGTTAATGGACTATCTATTATATGCTAAGCACATGACTCATGGTGCACAATTATGAGCAAAGCATCATGAAAAACAAATTCATAAATGGACAACTATCTATATGAAATGCTAAGAAGGTACTAGTCAAGGTGTTGTAATAAGGAACAACGCTGATGAAGTTGTCAGGCGGTGTCCTCACTCCGGAAATGACATGTAACTTGAACCCAAAGGATGAGAAGGAAACGAGGAGGTGGGTGAAGAGTTTTCCAGGCAACGGGAATCACAAAGGGCACAAGGAAGAAAGAAGCATGGTACATCCGATGACCTAAAATAAGCTTGGAGTGAGCATGGCCAGAGTGAGTGAGAGAGGCAGAGTGACAGGAGATAGGCTTGGAGCAGTAAGGAGTGGCTAGGCTATGTTTGGGTTTGTGGGATGTACTGAGATAGCCCCACTCTAGAACAGACCAATGGGATAGCTCTCTTTACATTTTGTAAAGGTCATCTTGACTGCTCTGTGGGGAATTAGTAGTCATTTAGCAGTTTAAATACCAAGTAGAAGGGAATAGAGTGCAAGCAGGTGGAGCAGACAGGCTGTGGTTTGTAGTCATTCAGGTGAGAGATGATGGTGGCTTGAAGGAGGGCAGTGACACTGGAGATGGCTATAAGTAAATGGAAGAGGTATTCTAGAAGGATTTGCTGATAGACTCAATATGGAGGTCTGGTAAAGAAGAAGAGTCAAGACCAACTACTAAGTTTCTGGGCAAAGCAACTGGATAAATATGGGTGCATTTATTAAAATGAGGAAGATGAGGAGCAGAATTCAGAGGGAGAATCGGGAGACTAACATAGTTTGATGTGCTTATGAGTCACTGAAGTGCAACATTTACATATACTCATTTATTTATTTAACAAATATTTTTGAGTTACTGTTGTACACAGGAACTGGGCCAGATTCTGTAGTACAGCAGTAAACAAAACAGAGATGGTCCTGACCTTAAGAATTTTACAAGCAAGCAGGACAGGCACTGGACAATAACTAAGCATGATGTAGGTACTGATGCAGGAATCCCCAGGCTTTGAGAGGGAAGAATGTGGGAAGCGGAGTCTGGGTGGCGAGCAAAGCCTTCCTAAGGAAATGAGATTTAAACTCAGCTCTGCAACATAAATGAAATTAGCTCAGTACGGAGGTGGAGGAAGAGTTTCAGGCAGAACATGTGCAGAGCATGTGTAGAGAGCCCTGAAGGCAGGAGAGATTAAGTCTTTCCAGGAAAGAGTCTTGTAGTACTGATTCTTTCCCCCAGAGATTCTCCATCCTCATGAAAACAGCTTGTAATGGCCTGGTTCCACCTATCCTCCGGACATGCTGGAGTGGCCATAGGGTCCCCACAGCTTGTACCCAAGCCAGGACTCCTGTTACTTACACTCTAGTTAAAAGATCTAAGCTCATTCTTGTAATCAACAACTTCTGGGGCCCCTAACTATGGATTGCAGAGCTCTAGACGAACTTCTTGCCTTTAAGAAAGAACGTCTCCCTTAGTAGAGGAGCAAAAAGTGTTACATTAAAATGATGTAAGGAATGATGGGGAGATTGAACAAGGAGTGACTCACTCCCTAGGGCCAGAGAGAAGACGTCCCCCAAGGAGAAGAGGGAGAAAGAAAGAAATGGGAACCCTGACATCGGGATGAGCACATGGGAAACACGTGAAGGGAAGATTTATGTGCTGGGGAAATGGCAAGCAATTTGGGGAAACAAACCATTCTCAATTTCAATCTCAATAACTTGATTTATACAATGAACATAAATAATTTCCTCTCTCAAATACATTCTCTACTTCCCTAGCACTCAGTTGACTTCTCTGCATTTAGCAATGGCTGTGATTTTGTAACTGGCAAATTTCTCCAAGGAGAGAACCTAACCCTGAAAGCCAATGAAATGGTCCATTGCTAGTGGTCATTTGAGTAAAGGAGGAAGAAACCCCCAGGAGACAAGCTAAAGACTTCAAAGCCTTACTCTCCCTTGTCACATTTCAGTCACCATCACAGGTAGTATTTAAATAGGATAGAGTCTCTCTCCTTATCAGGAATGACAAGTCATTCACTTGTCACTGTCGCAGTTCTGTCCCCATCCCCACAAAAAGACTCCTGGGCCTTTGGTGGCTCTCCATATTCCCTACCCCCCACCCCAACGCCTATAGTAGAGCCTCTACGATTTGGGAATCTTCAAACACAGCCTTCCCCCATAACTGACTGGAAAAAACAATTTGCTGTGGCTGTTTCTTAATTAAAGTGGCATTGCATAAAAACAGATTTAGAAATCTCAATAACTCCAACTTGTTAGAAAATGAAGATGAGAAAAAAAAAAGTGGGAGTGGGGAGAATCCTAGAAGGAGGAAATGAATCTGTGTGAGAAACGATTTCCCAGTGAGTCCCTCTATTCATCACAGCTTACAGACGTCAGCCTCTGGGACCACAGCTGGGTGACAATTAGGAACCAAGCAATCTTTCTGAAAGGAGAACAAGATGGAACATTATTAGGTGAAGTGTTTTTTTTTTTTTTCTCCTTTCCTTTCTTTTTTTAACCCAAGAAATGTGTTGCGGTTCCTTAATAGCTTTGAAAGGCAAGAACATTTAGGCAGAAGACAGAGTGTGAGGAGCAGCAGCAAACTCACACACGGGCTTTCTCATGTCTGTCCTTGGAAACATCTAGTCACCTAGTCACATAAAATTGAAACATTCCGGGGATTGTCAGAGGCTGCAGAGAAGGAAAGAGAAGAGAATATGTGGAGCACAGGAAAATTTTAGGGAAATAAAACTATTCTGTATGATACCCTAATGGTAGATACATGACATTATGCATTTATCAAAATCCATAGAATGTAAAATACAAAGACTAAACCCTAATATAAGCCATGAATTTTAGTCAATACTAATGTATTAATATTGGTTCATCAACTGCAATAAATGCACCACACTAATGCAAAATGTTAATCACAGGGGAAACTAGAGGGAGGAGAGGGGGTATAAGGGACCCCTCTGTACTTTCCATGCATTTTTTTTCTGAAAAATAAAGGCTTGTTTTTTTGTTTTTTTGGTTTCTTTTGAAACAGAGAGAGAGAGAGCCCATGTCCGCAGTGGGGTGTTAGGTGTGCGGAGGGGAGGGGTGAGAGAGAGAGAGAGAGAGAGAGAGAGAGGGAATTTTAAGCAGGTTCCAGGCCCAGTGCTGAGCCTGAGGTGGGGCTTGATCTGAGGACCCTGAGATCATGATCTGAGCCAAAATCATGAGCCAGAGGTTTAACCGACTAAGCCCCCAGAAGCCCCAAGAAATAAAGTCTTTTTCTTTTTTTTTTTTTGAAATAAAGTCTTTTAATTGAAAAAGTTAAAATACTCTGAAAGGGAATTGCTGAATCTGATCCTTTTACTTCATTCGATATTCTAGGACATTTGTTGAATTTCTAGTGTGTACTATGTCTTATTTTAGGCACTCAGGAGTCAACATCGAATGCCGCGAAATCCCTGCCCTCTTGGCATTTTATTCTGGTTGGGAGATAGACAACACGTAAACTCATAAAACCGCCAATCATGTCAGGCAGTAAGAACTATGGAGGAACATGAGTCAGCCCAATACAACAGCAGCCAGGCAGAAGCAGTGCTGTTTTAGGTGGGGTGGTCAGGGGCGTGTCCTCTCAGAAGGATTTGAGGGGATCCCCTAGGGAAGAGAGGGAGGAGCCATGTGGGCCACCCACAGAGGAGTCCTGGAAAAAGAGGAAACAGCAGAGGTGTGATGGAGGCTGGAGTGGCTGGTGGCGTGTAGTGAGATGAAGCTTAATAGGCAAAGAGGCCAAGGTGATGGCCAAGGGCCAGACCATAAAGGGCCTCGTAAGCCATGGTAAGGACTTCCGATTTTATTCCAAGCATGATGAAAAGCCATGAGGGGGAGGAAACCAAATGTCCACTGACAAACCAATGGATAAACACAATGTGGTATGTACGTTATAAGCAAAATGTAGGATATCTGCAGTGGAATATTATTCAGCCTTAAAGAGGAAAGGAATTCAGGCACATGCTACAATATGGATGAACTTTGATGATACTCTACTAAGTGAAACAAGCCAGTCATGAGAGGACCAAACCGTGTAAATTCCCCTTGCACGAGGTCAAGTCCATAGAGACAGAAAGTCGAGGGGTGGTAGCCAGGGGCTGGGAGGAGCCGCAGTGGACTGTTGTTTAACAAATACGCAGTTTCAGTTTTGCAAGATGAAAGGAGTTCCGGAGATGGGTTGCACAACAGTGTGAACAGACTTAACACTACCGAACTGTTTGAACGAGGTCACAGCTTCTGCCGGGCCGACAGCAATTCTTTGGCCACAATTATTCCAAGCATCCTGATCTCAGAGATGTTATAACGTAAAGAAGAAAGGATAACCGTATCCGTTCCCTAAGGCTGCTGTTGTTAATTGTCAACAACTCGAGGGCTTAAAACAACACGAACTTCCAGTCTTTACGGTTCTGGAGGCCACAAGTCCAAACGGTCTCACTGGGTCTAACTGAAAACCTCATTCCTTCAGAGGCTCTAGGGGAGAATTCATTTCCTTGCCTTTTCCAGCACTGAGAGCTGCAGTCCTTGGATTTGTCGGCTTTGGGCCCTTGCCGCCCTCTTCAAAGCCAGCTGCATCACCTCCTGTCTCTGTCGTCAAATCTCCCTTCACCTCCCTCTTACGAGGACATTCGTGATTACATGTAGGGCCCACCAGAACACCCTGATCCATCTTCCCATATGAAGATCCTAACCTGAGTCACATTTACAAAGCCCTCTCTGCCACATAAGGTAACATTTACAGACACCAGGGATTTGGGCCTGGATATCTTTGAGAGCCACCATTCAGCCTATCACGGACTCCCAGACTTGATGAAATACGCAGATGCTATTTAAAGCCACCGTCTGGATGAGATGATCAAGAGAGTGAATATGGATAAAGTGGAGTCAGAGAACTTTCCCCAGTGGACTGTAACGTCCAGAAATCAAGAAAAGGAAAGGAGGAGGAAGAGGAGTCTTAAAGGAGTCTAAGGAGTAACAACCTGTGAAGTCTGAGACAAAGTAGACAATCATTGTGTCCCTGTAGCCAATTAAAGGTTTTTTAAAAGTAGGGAATTATCACCAACATCAAATGTGCTGAGTAAGATGGAGATGGGGTGTTGACTATTGGGTTTGATGCCTTTGATAAGAATAATTTGAGAGGAAGGGTGCACACAAGTCTGATTGGCTAGGGTAGGCTTCAGAGGGAGTAGGGAGAACAAGCATACAACACTCAGATTTTCCTATAAAGAGGAATGGGTCCTAGTGAGAAAGTTGGTGTTTTGCTGTGTCTTCATAATGGAGGGGGAAGGAGCAAGGAAATTGAGTGGGATATAGAGTGATTATAATTATGGACCAAGGATCCTAAACCCAGTGAGGCAGTAAGTTGAGGACATGAACGAGATGATGAACAGTGGAGGTGAGATCAATAAAATAGATATTCTTGTTTATGAATCATCATTGAAGTTGTGGTGCCAGAAAGGGTACACTGATCAATGTCAAGGTCATTGCGCCAAATATTAATCTTGTGTTTCCAATTGCTGAGAACAATGAGACTGTATTGAAGTCTCATTGTAGTCAAATGATAAATGGAATACAAATCATAATTACAAAAGCATTCATTTGATTTTCTTTTTTCTCAAACTTATAGTATTTGTTTCTTTCCTCCATGAGAAATTACTAATAGCTCCTGGGATGATTATTACGAACTCTTAATGAAATCATCATCTAACACTTCGCTAATTTTACATGACTCTTCTGATATAAAAATTGAAAGTTCATTCTAAAGGAACCAAATTGTCTTCCATGTAAAGGTTACATGACAGTAAGTAAATAGACATTATCCTAAGGATTTTGAGAAAGAGATTACAAGAATATCAGTTACTTATTGAGACCTTATTTATGTCTGCTATTTTGCTAGGATCTTTCTCTCTCTCTTTTTTTTTTAAAGATTTTATTTATTTATTTGAGAGAGATGGCATGTGAGAAAGCATGGAGGGGAGGGGCAGAGAGAGAGGAGGAAGCCGACTCTCCACTGAGCAGAGAGCCTGAAACAGGGCTTGTTTCAGGACCCTGGAATCACGATCTATGTGGAAGGCAGACACCTAAACTTCTGAGCCACCCAGGTACCCCTTGCTAGGATATATCTAACCTGTGCCATAGCATTGCAGGTAGGTATCACGATCCTCATTTTACAAATGAAAAATCAGAGACTCAGCCTACATGACTAAGACCACATAGTTAAGAAGTGACAGAACCCAGGAATTTGAACCTTGGTTACTGCGATTCCAAGATCCCTTCTCATTCCTCCGCATATCACCTGTGTGGTGAACTGTAATATCACTCTCCAGCGGTTGAGCATTTTTGTTGTGTGAGGGCAGGTCAGTAGTTTGCTGATGTTGATAACCCAAATAAATGGTCTAGAGGATGTGTTTGTTCATTTTTTCCCCCTCATTCACTCATTTCCATAACCGCTCTTACTGTAGATTGAGCACAGAATAGCACTTTTCTACCAATGCTACCACGTGATGCTGTCTCTCATATAACTGATGCAGCTGTGATTTTTTAATAGCTGAGGAAGGGGGGACACTCAGTTCTGTCACCTTATTTTCAAAATCTCAGCAGACACAGGATAATTAATAGCACCTGCCTTTTAATCAACATCTTTGACCAAGTTACACTGAAAGACCATAGTGCTACCTGATAAATGATAATATTTTTAGAATGAAAAAGATACATTCTAAAAATAAATCGGCTATTAATGGTTCTCCTCCTCCTACATACACCCACATAGACATTGCAGAACTTGTTTTCCAGTCTCTTTCCCGGTTGGTTTCAATTAACATCTTGCTGGTAATATGATCTCACGGTTTATTTCTTTCCTCTTATCACTGAGTTTCCAGCATGATTACAATGTAGTCATCCTTTAAAAATGTGGTTGTCAAGTAATAGGTGTCCTAACTTCACGACGTTATTTTACTTGGCAGAATATAATGATTCTTTGATATCTAAAAATTTTTCATCAAAATGATATTTACAAGTGAAAAAATTTAAAATACATTAATCTACATATTTGAGAATCAAAATAGGTTATATCAAATCAATTCTCCCTCTGATAATCTCAGTGAAAGCTGGACAAATACTAAAATATAGCTATGTGAAGGCACTCAAGAACAATCAAGGGGGAAAGGAGTAAGAGATAAATATTCTGAAAAGGAAGAAAACACAATGAGACAATTTGACATTCTTTGCTGCTTTTCCCCTGGAGACATTTTGCCATTGCAAAGCTGTGCAGGGTGAAAAGATTCAAAGACAAACATAATGACACATGAAAGAGGTTAATAGCCTAGCAAACTTTTGTTGCTAACTTGGTGCTAGGGAGACACAAATGGGAGTTCATGTCCCAACCAAGGATGAGCTACAAAGGTAAACGTTCTACTCTTTTAGTCAAGACCCATGAAGAACTACAGGTGGAAAGTAAAGGCAAACTGGAAATAGATAAGCCCTTACAAAGTGTTGAAATTCAATTGATTTCTTCCAATAGCCCATTGAATCCAGGTTACATGCTCCTACTCTAATTGCCTGCCACAAGAAAAATTAACATTTTATGGAAGAAAATAATGTCACAAATTCCTGCATAGTTTTTCATAGGTAATACTCATTGCTCAATTAAAAATTACTGGGCATGCCTGGAGACCAAATGATTGGAAATCACAACTTAAAAATAAAGTAATCCACGAGCAACCCAGATATTTACTGATTACAGAAAACCTCAGGTTAACCGTAATCAGTACTTTTGAGAAAATGAATATAAGCTGGAGAATAGGAAACTGGAAACTTTAAATAAAGAATCCAAAAGAAACTACAACCGAAAGATAAAAGTATCTTAGATTAATAACTCAATAGATGGGCTTAATAGAAAATTAGAACAGAAGAAGGAATTAGTGAGCTGGAAAATAGGTAAGTGAAGGAAAATTCAGCTTGAACCAGAGACAGAAAAGAAGACCAAAAATACAGAGAGTGTGTGTGTGTGTGTGTGTATATATATATATATATACATATACATATACATATACACATATATATATAAAATACCAAAATAAAGTAAAAAAGAAATAAAAGGCTAACACTTATGATAGAGTTTACAAAAATAGAGGCGAGAGAAATAGGATAGGAGCAATATTTGAAGAGATAATGACTGAGAATTTCCAAAACTTGATGAAACATACGAACCTACATTCAAAAACTCTAAGAACCCTAAAAGTATTAAATGCAAAAAGAGCCATCTGAAGCACAATGTAGTCAAACTGCTGTAAATTAAAGCAAAAACTAAAATAATTTAAAAGTAGCTGGGAAAAAAAAGACATTACTTTCAAAGTAACACTTAAAAATTGATTGCTTCTAACAGAAAATAACAGAAGTCAGAAGATGATTTGGTAGCATCTAAAAAGTGCTAAAATAAAAAACTGGCAACCTAGAACACTATTTTGAATGAAAATATTGTTCAGAAATAAAGGGGAAATAAAGATGTTTTCATATAAACAAAAATTTAGAGGGCACTGAAAAACTACACAATAAAAATATTTAAAATAATTCTTCAGGAAGAAGAAAATGGTTTTAAATGAAATCACAGAAGTGCACAAAGATGGGAAGAGTATAGAAAGGTGAATGTGTGAGTAAATGTATTGACTTGTATAAAACAATAATATAAAGCAATAATATGAGGACGATATCTTCTGGGGTTGAAAATGCATGCAGAATTAACAGATATGACAACAGCACAAAAGACAGTAAGGAGTAAATGAGTTTAAAGTATTCTAAGTTCTTTGTATTATCTGGGAAGTGCTAAAAAATGCTAATTTTATTATAGACAGTAATAAGTTTAGTGTGCATGTTATACTACCTAATCACTAGAATGATAACTAACCAACTAATGGGGAAATACAATAATAAAAATACTTGATCACTCCAAAAGAAAGATAAGAGATGAGAAATTAAGAAATGGTGGATTAACTTAAAAAATAAATTAAAAAATAATAGGATGGTAAAAGAATCTCAGTGATTACAATGAATAAACATTTTAAAAAGACCACAAAAATTCATATTGTAGTTAAATTTCAGAACATCAATAATCAAAGAAAATCTTAAAAGCAGCAAGAGGAAAGAGATATTATGTACAGAGGGTCAGAAGTAAGAATTATAATAGAATTCTTTTTAGCATCTATACAAGCCAGTAGACAATGGATTAAAACACCAAAAGAAAAAAAATTCAAAACCCTGTCTAACTAGAATTCTATATCCAGGAAAAAGTGTTTGAAAAATTAAAGGAAAGTAAAGATTTTTTTTAAAGGAAATGTTGAGAGAACTCAGTGCCAGGGTATATATAGTATAAGAAAGAGAAGTGAAAGAAATGGAATTAGTTGAAAATTTGGATCTCCATTAAAAAATAAAAAGTGTCAGAAATGGTTATTATGGGGGTAAAATAGTTTTTTCTCATGTTTTATCTTTTTTTTCCCCAAAAATGTTTATTTTATTTTTTCAGTGTTACAAGATTTATTGTCCATGCACCACACCCAGTGCTCCATGCAATACCTGCCCTCCTCAATACCCACCACCAGGCTCGCCCAACCTCCCTCCCCCACCCCTCCTAAACCCTCAGTTTGTTGCTCAGAGTCCACAGTCTCTCATGGTTCATCTCCCCCTCTGGTTTCCCCCCATTTTTAAGAAGTAACTGACTATTTTTTTTTTAAAGATTTTATTTATTTATTTGACACAGAGAGATCACAAGTAGGCAGAGAGGCAGGCAGAGAGAGGAGAAAGCAGGCTCCCTGCTGAGCAGAGAGCCCGATGTGGGCTTGATCCCAAGACCCTGCGATCATGACCTGAGCCGAAGGCAGAGGCTTTAACCCACTGAGCCACCCAGGTTCCCCGTAATTGACTATTTAA
>JAQQSY010002722.1:0-13477 GCA_028646535.1 Procyon lotor
TAATTTCGTCTGCGGAGTGAAGCATGACTGTCTAGCGTCCCTGAGGAAAGTGTGGGCTGGGAACGTGCCATGAGGAGGGGCACGGTGGGCAGCCGAGCCGGAGAGGATTGGCGCCGTGTTTCCAGCTGGTACGTTGCTCACCAAGGTCGTGGATGGCCTCCTGGTCTGCTTTTGGGGGTTGGCCACTCCCTCCTGCCTCAGCTTCCTCTGTTCATCGTACCCTCCTCCTCCGTACCTTCTCTACATGGCTGAGCTCCTCGGCCGCAACATAAATTTTCCTTGGGAATGATCGCAAGGTCTACTATGACCATCTGTCCCTGGTCCTCAGATCGGTGTTTTCACCTCGTGTCTCCCTTTTTGGCCGCACACCCGTGCTCAACGGCCCGCCTGGACCGCTCCCCAGGGCTGCGGACTCAGCAAGTCCCAACCGAGTTCGGCTTCCCTTTACTCCGTGTATCTCCAGGGGCCGCCCATCGGCACGCCCCAGCTGTACGACCCAGACCTTTCCCACCGTCTCCCGCATACGGTGTCCCTCGGGGATGGGGACCCGGTCCCCTCTCCGCAGCCAGCTGCTTCAGCAGAGGCTCCTAATAGCTTCCTGACTCTACTTCACGCTGTCCAATCCCTGTCCTTTCCAACTTATTCTTTGCAGGGTTATTTGTATAATAATACGATAAAATCCACACTTTATTATGCTGTTCTCTTGACTACCGCTATCTCTGAGACGAAGTCTGAGCTTTGATGCGCGATCACACAATTTTTGATACTATGATTGCAGATCACGCTCTGGCCTCATTTCTTTCTATCCTTACACGGGGACTCCTCTGTCCCGCACCCTGATCAGCTTGTAGGTCCCCGGACTTACACGTTTCTCTGAGGTCTTCACCCCCTCTTCTGCCTGACCCCCCCCCATATTCATTCATCACGAGCTGGATCCGGTCGCGTCCCCAGATGTCACGCCATAATCTTGCAGTGGCTGTCCTCACATCGGGTCCTGTGCCATCACTGCACAATGAGCGGTGACTATGTGCTTGTCCATCCTCCTACGGGTCTCTTCAGGGCGGGGTCTGAGTCACGGTAAACGTCAACAAAGGTCCTTGGAAATGCCCTTGGTAAGGACAAGTGGGGTGTGTGGTGCTGGGAGCAAGTCAGGCTTATACACAGCGGGGAACAACGCGCCCATTTGTACTTGGGTTCGAGAACGTGACACGAGCAATGAGCCATCAAATGTCTGGATAGGAAATAGTGGTCACCTTGGGGAACCTTGATGTCGGATGAGGGATCCTGGATTTAAAGGAGAATTTACAGGATTTTAGGAAAAGTAACCCAATCAGAGCTGAGTTTGAGGGAAGAACGTTGTTGAGCAGAGGGCAGGAGGCAGCTGCCCCCGGGAAGGGGAACACAGAGAGGAATCAAGTGGGGAACTGAGGCAAAAGAAAGAAAGATTAAACTTCTTTATAACCGGGCACCTGGGGGGCTCAGTCGGTGAAGCATCTGTCTCCAGCTCAGGTCATGATCTCGGGGTCCTTAGAGTCTATTGACTAGTTGTCGGGCGAGGCAGACCTCTTCCTCCACTACCTCGATGGTAATACTCTGCTAGAGGCAAAGGGCAGCCTTGGCTTGACCTTAGCCAGACCTCCAGGATCCTGTAAAAATCCCTTTGCAAACTCCCTTTGCCTCTACCCCCCCAAGATATGTGTTATCCCGCCCGCCCCAGCCTATGGCCCCTGAAATACATCTGAAGGGTCTCATGACCAAGGTTTTATTAGAGGGCAATAAATGACCTTTCCCAACAACAGCTAACCTGATGAAGGTCCTGGAATCCTTGCTTCCAAATCCCTTGGAGACTCACGCTCTCCCTGGTCCCCTCCCAACTTGAAAGTATATAATGGGCCCCCCCTGGTGACCCCGGTGCTGCTCTTTCTGCCCGTGCTTTAACAAAACTACCCTTTTGCACCAAAGACGTCTCAAGAATTCTCTCTTGACTGTTACGTCTGAAACCTAATGTCACGTCCTATAACGTTTGCGCCCACCAAGGGGCCCGGGCTTCTCATGTGGACTCTGAGCTTCGGTGCAGACTTGGTGGGTACTCGCTCGTCTTCCTTTCCTCCGATCCTAGGAGCCCTGCATGGAGCCCTTCCATGCCCATTGCTCGGGCTGTAATCCTCTAGCCCGTGGCTGCTCTACGGGGAGGAGAAGGTCTGCAGAAAGTCTGTCTTTCGGCTGGAGGTCAGTCCCCTGGCCGGATGGTAATAAGACCCAGAACTCGATACCCTCTCTCTGCTCCTGTCCTTATACAACGTCGTCTGTCTTGGGCACGGGACAGCCCCCTACGTCGCCAGGACGGCTGCCAATCTCGACTCCCGTGTGAGGTTTCCTCCTATTGATCTAAGTGATCACACCCTGGTCCAGCCGCTTCTGGCCGCTAGGGCACTGGGAGGCAGCCGAAACCAGTACCCGCTGGCATTAAAACCCAACCGGGGACCGTTTCCTAGGGAAGTTGGCTGTAAGGCCCACAGGTGCTGGAACGTCGCCTAGAATCACGATGGATTTCTATCCTTACGGTTTTTCGAAAGTGTCCTCTACTAACTACTTAAATTACAAAAATCGGTAATTTCCCCTTGTAAAACTTCTCTAGTGTTCTCTGTGAAAATGGCAGGTTCTTCACACGTGGCGTGGTCTTTACAGCACGGCCTTCCCGGCAGGGCAAGACGAGGCACGATCCCTTGGCCTGCGTGCCAGCCCCCATCCGTCGCTCAGAAGCAAGGGGAAAGGGGGCAGGTGCTAGCATCCGTCCTCCAGGGCCCTTCTGGTGGCAGGGGTCATAGTGATTTTGTTCCGGGGACGCCTCGGGTTGCTTTGACACCAGGAACCTCTGACGTATCCTCCGTGGGACACCACCTGGGAGTTGGGGATGATTTTCTAGGTAATGGGCTTTCTCTTTTCTTCGGTTCCCAAGGACTCTCTCTTGGGGGTGCCTTTTAACCCATTGGAAACAATTCAGATTGCAAAATTCAGGAAAGGACTGAGCTCCTGTAACACCGCTCGGCCTCAGTAGGATTTGTCACTTGGAGCTGTAAGAAACAGGGCAGATGGACGGGGCCACTGTAGGTCCAGCCCTGCGTGGCCCTAAGCCAGGACCCCACCCGAGGGCCTCTTGCAGAACATGTCTGTCCCCGTAACCAGGCTGACGTATGCCCTCCTGATGTTTTGGAGAATAATGGCCTAAATAGGCCTCCGAAACCCAGGTTGCTGGAGGAAACACGGGCCCCACCAGTGAAGGGGACACTGATCCTCTCTCACTGTTCCTCCTTCTAATAGATGTGGAGGCTTCTCCCTCATTCATTTCCCGGGTTCGTGGCTATAACTGGAGCCAACTGTGGTTAGTCTGCCTCAGGATGAAGGATTTGAGAAATATTCCCAAGCGGCCGCTGAAACTCCTTTTATTTTGGGGAAGTTCCCTGTCTTCTCCAGCCCGACGTGGACTGCATATTTCCAATATGGCGCAAAAACCATGGCGTCTGCCCTTTGTCCGGGCTGACGAGGGTTAGAACCAGGAATCTTCTTGCTCTGCCTTCTGGTGGGCGCCTTCTGTCCCCTCTGGTCCCGCGCCACTTTGGTGCAGGCCTGCATCCCGGGTCCCTAAACCATCCTGGGGGCCTCTTCCCTCCCTTGCAGTCAAGGGCAAAGAGCACCCGCTCCCTGGACGCACACTGCTCCCTTCAGATGTCCGCGTGGGCGTCCCAGGTAACCACCGACAATGGGGAACAAATTGATTGACTCTTAAGTGGACCCGGATGGAACATAATTTGGTATTTTAACCAATTCAAGTTTGCTGGTTTAATGAAGATAGACATGTCTTTAGAGTCATCAGCATTAAATATAAAACTTTTATTCTACCCCGGTTTGCTGAACGTCAAATAAACTCAAGTTATCTCTGTTGCAATTTGTCACAAAATGATGACTTCAAATGGTCGCTGATTATGTCTGTCTCAGGGTTTTCACGGGTAATTGTTAAGATAGCTTTCAATGTCTTTGGTAACCTGAAACTTTAAAGTCTTGCTTGCATGTTAAATTGGGATTAAATT
Organism: Procyon lotor; assembly: GCA_028646535.1. Classification (NCBI taxonomy): domain Eukaryota; kingdom Metazoa; phylum Chordata; class Mammalia; order Carnivora; family Procyonidae; genus Procyon; species Procyon lotor. The sequence continues at coordinate 4,089 of JAQQSY010002722.1, forward strand.
CATTGGACATTTAGGTCTTTTTCCAAATAGGATGGAATGCTAAAGCGCTGATTACTGAACCCTGGCTTGCATTTTTTGGCTTCTTATTGCAGAGAAACTAAGGATATTTGGGTCTGTTGGAAAACGTGCTTTGAGCTTAACTGATTTACAAATTCGCCATCTAAAAAACCCTGGACTGACAGTTCACAATCTGATACAGAGAGGAAAGTTTGTAGAAAGTTTGTGAAGGGAAATCTTTGGAAAGGAATTTTATATGTGGTCAGGATGGACTAAGATTGAAATGAATGGATTTTATTTTATTGTATTTTATCTTTTGGGAGATTTTATTTATTTATCTGACAGAGAGAGAGATCACAAGTTGGCAGAGAGGCAGGCAGAGAGAGAGGAGGAAGCAGGCTCCCCGCTGAGCAGAGAGCCCGATGTGGGGCTCGATCCCAGGACCCCGAGATCATGACCTGAGCCGAAGGCAGAGGCTCTAACCCACTGAGCCCCCCAGGCGCCCCTAAAATGAATGGATTTTAAAGGTCACTGGTATAAGATTGAAAGTCTGCTTTCTCTCTGTTCAAAAAGACAAGTTGTCTCAGATTGTTGGTCTGCTCTTGATAAGAAAACAGAAACACAGTTGTTTTCTTTTTTCTTTATCTACCCAGAAAAGCCAGTTTCTATGTTTTGTCTTTATCAAGTCTTTGATGATCCCTGATCCTTCTTAGACATGTGTTTTAAAACTTTCTAAGGGTTTTAACAAACCTCCCTGACATTTGAAATGTACACGAAGTCTCTGACTAATTAAGCTTGTTGATTTGTGTGGTATGTTTTGGCGCGAGGTCGTCACTCGATATTCTGATTGTTGAAGCGTCGTGTGTCACGGGAGTAACCAGATTGCCTTCTCAGCTACATTATGATGAACTCTCAGATCAGATCTTTAACAGTGTCCATTTCTGAGTTTTTGTCATTTACAGTCACTAATTCTGATGCTCTTGGGAGATGAGTTTTGTCTTCTAGGAGATTTAAAAAGAAAGGACTTTTTTTTTTGGGACAAATACATGTATTTGATATGTTTAAGATCACAAAACTGAAATGGGTAAGAATTTCCAGAATTGGCTAAAAAGCTGCATTCAAACTGAACACGAATTAGTAAGATGGACTGAGCCTCAATGAACGGAGGAAGATGATTAGAGTTCTCGTGAGTTTTGTTTGAAAACTGCTGGTTCTCTAATGTGTACTCTTCCAGATTGCGGAAACTTTCCCTAAAGATATCTATGATTCACGGAAACCTAATAAAGTGTTCCTTTGTGAGCAAATGGAAGAATTTAACTTTTCCACCTGAACCCTCTGAAATTCAAAAGGTCTCGGTAAGTATCCTTTCTTCCTGGGCAATGCTAGTCATTTGCGTAAATTCAGTAGGAATCTGTTCTTGTAACGGGACACCACTGGGAACATTGGTCATTTTACCAAGGCTTTGACTGGAAAGTCCTGTTTGAGAAAGACCTGCGTAGACTTAGAGAGGACCAGACAGCTTTAACGGATTGAGATTGACTTTATGAAACCTGGAGCCGTAAAGCCCCTTGGGACTGTTGGATTGCTACCCTGGTTATAGAGTTCCCAGCAGGCGAGTCAGAATGTCACTTCCTGGCAGGTGCAGGAACCTCAGGATACCTTGGGGACCTCAGGAAGGGGAATCCACCCAAATCTACAGGTATGGCAGGCACGTCTAATGGCAAGTTCTCGGCATGGCTTCTGGCCTGGAGAGGCTACTAAGAGTTCAACCTAGAGATTCCCTATAAAAAAATCTCAGCAAGGCAGATTCTAAAAGATCTATGCGACCGATCATTACTCTAGTTGAGCTTATGTAAATCATTAGACCAAGTTTGCTAAAAAATGGAGTTAGTCCTGATTTGGCTGTCTCTGAAAATAGGAGTGATTTCGGAGAGAAAAAAATTGTATCTCAGTAACATAGCCTTGTGGATGTTAAATCCCAGTTCTGATTGTTGTCGGATTTTTGTTGTTTGCCTCAGCTGGGCAATTGGAGGGAAACCTCAGAGAAATTGCCACAGTAGCTCACGTATGTAGACAGTCTTCTTGCTTGTTAGTCTGTGGGGATAATAACAGGACCCCATGGGCATATGATGATTATTTAAACAACTAGAAAATGGGATAGATTCCCCGACAATTTTATAACTCAAGTAACACCTTGACCAATTCTGTGTGGCTAGGATAACAAAAATTCCTTAAAAGACAGAGCCCAACTCACTCCATGGGATTCACCATGGGCTTGGGGAGATTATGGATGGCCCCACTTTCTTGTGATTGCATTGGATGAGGAACTTGGGAGTTCGGACAAATCTTGTCGCACTTGCCGGTCACTCTTGGTAATGAGGATGTTGTTAAGAGGGCTTCTTGATGCCTTAGTCATATTTGCCCCAGCAGCTGCCTCTATTGACGTACAATCACAAATAAAGGCTTTAGCCAAGCATATAGTGACCTCTTTTACCCAGGTGCGATTTGAATGTGTAGTCACTCACACATTCAGAAGGTGGCCCTCCAAAGGCAGACGGAGCACGAAATCCTCACTGCAGTTCAGTGAGGCCCGGAATCAGAAGGCGCTCCTAGTAGGACCCGATGGCCGTGGGGCTCTAACTTGTGTCCATGGCTTTCCCCAGCCTGGATAGGCTGCTGTAGTCTGCGTTTTGCCTGGACGCACAGACACGTTATTAAAACCATTACCAACTCAGCTAACCTTCCACATTTAACATTCCATGTTTCATTGGTATGACCACCTAACGTCCATCAATATTCTGTGGACTGGAGGATTTAGACAATCCCTCTCTTTCCTTTAGTGATTGGTTAAATTCCTGGACTGGAGAAGGATTTTTGCCAACGATCAAAGGACTCTTGTTTGGGCCTCTTTTCCTTTTGTTATTCTAACCGTGTTCTGCTGTTTTCTCCCGGGTCTCTCCCCGGGGCGCCAAGACCCCCTGGCGCCCCAACTTCAAGCTGACAGGCGATCCTTTCCACTTGGGACGATCCACACTCGCAGTCTCCCCGGGGGTAAGGCTGCCTCTGCCTTTTGTGGCTCCTATTACAAAACTTCCCCAACTGACCGATGATGACCCTTAGGGAGGGGCATCTCTATGCCCTTGATCAACAGGAAGAAGTTACAGAAGACGAGACCTTCCACTCTCAGCATCCTGAAGGATGCAAGGGTTAAAACCGTTCAGGGGCGAATGATGTGGAGAGCAAAGGCAAAGAAGGAAAATTAAGCTTCCTTGCAACTTACAGCCCATTGACAAGTACTTGGGACCCGCAGAGTGACCTTCTTCCGGGACCTCAGCTGCCTCGATGGTAATACTCTGCTAGAGGCAAAGGGCAGCCTTAGCTTGACCTTAGCCAGACCTCCAGGATCCTGTAAAAATCCCTTTGGAAACCTCCTTTATCTCTACCTCCCCCAAGATATGTGTCAGCAATCGTCCTCCAAGCACACGGCCCCCTGATATACATCTGAAGGGTCTCACAAGTAAAGGTTTACCAGACAACAGTAGATGACCTTTTTCTAACAATAGCTACCCCCTCAAGGTCCTGGAAACCTTGCTCCCAAATCCCTTAGACACTCATGCTCTCCCTAATCTCCTCTCAACTTGAAAGTGTATAACCAGCCACTTCTCCTGACCCCAGTGCGGCTCTTTGGGCCCACGGGTCCTGTCCCTGTGCTTTGACAAAACCAACCTTTTTGCACCAAAGAACATCTCAAGAATTCTTTCTTGACTGTTCAGTCTGGAAGCCCACATGGTCCTGCTCAGCCAGAGCCCTTCCTCAATCTGTTGAAGTCAAATTACAAATAAAAGCATGTGCTCGGATGCTTGTAGAGTTGTAGGAAGAGGGAGGACAAGAAATAACACGTGAAAGCATTCATATCTCAAATGCAAACAGTGAATGGAAGCATGGGCAGCACCTTTAAGTGCGAAATGGGGGGGAAATGGTGTCAGTGTTTCCTGGCGCAGGAGGAAAGTCAGTAAGAGAAGCTACGGGAAGAGGTGTGGGTTCGAGTCCCTGACGACAGGTGCCTCTTGCTCCTCGTGCTCTGCTGAAAATGTAGCATTTGGGGCCCCTGGGGGCTCAGTGGGGTAAAGCCTCTGCCTTCGGCTCAGGTCATGATCTCAGGGTCCTGGGATCCAGCCCCGCATCGGGCTCTCTGCTCAGCTGGGGAGCCTGCTTCCCCCTCTCCCTCTGCCTGCCTCTCTGCCTACTTGTGATCTCTCTCTCTGTCAAATAAATAAATAAAATCTTAAAAAAAGAAAGAAAATGTAGCATTAACTGCTCCCCTTTCTGCATGTTGTCCCACAGAGCAGAGGGGGCTCCCGATTTTTCAAATTGCTTTTTCTTTGTGTTTCCAGTTTCTATTTCAGCAATGCGAGACATTCACATGCAATCTGGAAAATGAAAGAGAAGGAAAAGCTCTTTTCTCCGGCACCTGCTCAGACGCCCTTTGTGCCACAGACTTTCCAATGGTGACATAAATCTTTAATTGGCTGTGTTGAATATATCTTTACTCGAAATATCTAGAGAGGCTTCTGTTTTTCTAAGTGTGTTCTCACTAATACGTATTGGGTTTCGGGAAGGATTTTTGGAGGTAACAAGAACCGCAAAGATAGGAATTTGGGATTGATTATTAAACAGGTGGGTTTTTTTTTTTTTTTAAAGATTTTATTTACTTATTTGACAGAGAGAGAGCAGAAGTAGTCAGAGAGGCAGGCAGAGAGAGAGGGGGAAGCAGGCTCCCCGCTGAGCAGAGAGCCCGATGTGGGGCTCGATTCCAGGACCCTGAGATCATGACCTGAGCCGAAGGCAGAGGCTTTAACCCACTGAGCCCCCCAGGCGCCCCTGAAATGAATGAATTTTAAAGGTCACCCTGGAATAAATCCCACTTGATGTAGTGAATGATTTTTTAAAAATCATTTTAAACCAAATTACATTTGGTTTGCTAATATTTTGTTGAGGATTTTTGTATCTGTGTTTATCAGAGATATTGGCCCATAGTGTTCTTTTCTTGTAGTGTCTTTGATTTTGCTATCAGGGTAATGCTGGCCTTGTAAACCGAGTCTGGACATTTTCCTTCCTTTTCTATTTTTTGGAACAGTTTGAGAAGAATAGGGGTTAACTCTTCTTTCAACATTTGTTGGGAGTTTTTTGATAACTGATTCAATTTTATTACTGGTAATCAGTCTGTTCAAATTTTCTATTCCTGATTCAGTTCGGAAAGGTTGTATGTTTCTAGGAGTTTACCCATTTTTTCCAAAGTGTACAATTTGTTGGTGTATAATTTTTCATAATATTCTCTTAATCTCCATTGTCCCATGGGTTATTTATAAATGTATGTTTTTCTTGCAAAATATTTATGGATTTTCTCACTTATTTTTGCTATTACCATTTCTAGCTTAATTCCTTTAGTAATTAAACATATAATTTGTCTAGGGTATTACAGCGAAAGGTAGATTTTACATTATGGCGTGGGGGAAAAACCCAGGAGGGGTCGACAAGAGGGCAGTGGCTGGGTATTTGTCCGTTAAACATCAAATAGCTATGGAATGCCTCGCATGTGGCCAAAAGATCATTGTAATGTATTAATTAAAGACATATGAGCTGAATAAATCACGGCGTCTACCCGCACGGGTTTCCACTCTCAGCTTAGGCGTTGGAGTCTGATGCCATAGGTGTGTAACGTAATATATGTAATATATTATATGATCTCGTTCTTCTAATTTTGTAAGTACCCAGTATGATGTATGTTGGTGAACGTTCACGTGGGCTTGAACCATAATGTATATTCTGCTGTTGTTAAGTGTATTTTTTTATTAACATCAGGTAAGTCGAGGTGGTTGGTCTCTGACTTCTTGCCTACATATATGAAATGCTGGATGTGTTGACATTGGGACCATAACTGGCTCTGTGGATGCCTCCTTTCATGACTATCCATCGGGCCTCATGAATTTTGAAATTCTCTCATTGGACGCCTCTATGATTAGGATTGTTTTCTTTTTTGTTGCTGTTGAATCAACCCATTTTTTAGCCAATGCACCTCTTTATCTCTGATTTATCTTCCTTATTGTGAGCTCTACTTTTTCTGAGATGAATACAGCTCCTTCAGTTTTGTTTTCTTTAGTATTTGTAAAATTTTTTCATTCTTTTACCTTCCTTTGTGCCATCGTATTTGATGTGTGTTTCTTGTGGGCGCTACAAAGATAGATTTTGGTTTTCTAAAAATTCTAATCAGTCGTCTCACTAATATGCATATTCATGACATTTAAAGTGTTTATTGATCTGACTGGATTGACTGCACCTCACTCATGTTTTTATATCTGCTTCTCCAGTTTTTTTTTGATTCTTGTTTCCTTCTTTGTTCCTTTGCCAGGTTTCATCGAGCATTTGGTAAGATTTCGTTTTGTCTCCTTAGTTGAGATATTAGTTTAAAAAAATATTTTTCAGTGGTTACCCCAGAGTTATAAACACTTAATCATACACATTTGGCCTGAGGCAGTAATTTCACATACAGAGTAAGTTCTGTGCACGGATGAATTGACAATCACATGGTATTTGTAACAGAGAGCGATTCGAGTTCCCCAAATGTCCCATCACATGTCAAAGGTTGAATCCACGTGCGCATCGTCTGGCGAGAGGATCAACTAATATCACAAAAGTGATCACACAGCAGTTGGAAGGATGGGTGGACACAAAGTATGACACTTTCGACGTCGGCCAAAGACATTGGTTGACGTTCTGGCCTGTGACCCGATCGTGAGTTCAGGCAGTGACATATTCTCTCTCTGGGCTTGCCGTGTAGACCGAGTGAACCACTGGTGGGCTGAGGGACAGGATTAGCTCTGCCCCTGGCCAGTTACACACTCTTGGTTCCAGTTTTTCATCTTTCTCTGAGCTACTTGTCTTAACTAAGTGGAAACAAGTCATCCTCTTAGAAGGGTGTTGGGGGGTATGTGGGGCCGTAACGGGCCTGACCTAAGGTTGGGCACAGAGAGGAACCCAACTAGCTTATCTTCTTGATCAGTTTTCAGGAAAAAAAAAAATTCATCCTTTTCCTTTCTAAGCCACAGACCCATCGATGACACTTACAATATGGTGAGACATGACAATAATACTGTGATAGTGAGTGTTGAGGATTTGTTCTTGGGATGCACATAAGAATTTCATGCTGAGCTTAACAATGAAGAAGGAAAACAATGAAACATTTCTGGGTGGAAAACAATAGAGCCGCAGGCTGGGTAGCGGCACAATATCCATTCTCTCAAGACTTAGGATCAGTGCAAAAAATCACATGTATTAATTTCTTATTTTTTAGGAAAACAAAATGAAGAAATTTTTATCTTTTACTTACTTCTTCCACTGCCCTGGTTTGTCCCCCTCTCTTTGCACCCCCCCCCCCGGGGCCTGGTGGACAGAGTTCACTTATCTGCAGTGAGGAAGGGGGAATCTGTGTTTCTAGCCTGGGTTCCCCGAGGGAACACACCGGGCATTTGCCCCCACGTGGCCACAAAGCCTTCATTCGCTGCGAGTGGCAAATGGTGTGGTTTTCAGATGCAATGCAATTTCCAGTTTATTTTTCATTAAGTGTGCAGGTGTTTGGACATACAGCATTTATAACGAACTGGGGTGGTTCGGTTGTCTTCTCCGGGAGGGGTCTCCTGGAAGAAGTCCATCGTCGTGGAGGTCAAATTTCTGGAGTCTTGGTGGGAATATAAGGTCTTGACCTCAGGCGGGGGCCACCCCAGCGCAGGCGAGGAGGACGGGGAGCAGAACGGGGAGGGACTTCTCCCCCAGTGCACCTGGCTAGAGGCTCTGTTGCTGGGGGTCCTCCAAGGTCTGGAGGATTTCATGAGGACAGTGAAAGAATGTGAGACCCCCTCTTCCGCAGTCAAGCACCATTGAGGCAGAGGCATCCGCTCTGTACTCCGATCGACACAGATTCGCAGTTACTACTATTTTCATGCAGATAGTTGTTTGCGTTTGTGCACAGGTCAGCATTTTGTTTGTCCATCATTCCTTCTTGCCTCTCAACCTTTCTTCTGGATGATTCTCCATTTTCAGGAGGCACCTGCGGTAGAGGCTTCTTTTTTTTTTTTTTTTTTTTTGTAGACTCCATTTTTTGGGATTATGTGTCAATGTCTTCGTTTCATTCCTTGAAGGGTAGTTTCCTTGTCTCCATGATAGATTGGCAGTTTTCTCTCTCGCTTCTTTCTGAAGATACCATTTGACTGTTATTCCTTCCATTGTTGCTACCAAGAAATCTCTGTGAATCCTGACTTTTGGTATTTTTGGGGGAAGTCTTCTGCATTCCTTGTTGTTTACCTTATAGACTCTTCTTGTCTGCTAGACAATGTGTGTCTAGGAGCAGATTTCTTTTTTCAAAGACTTTATTTATTTATCTGACAGAGAGAGAGAGAGATCACAAGCAGGCAGAGAGGCAGGCAGAGAGAGGGGGGAAGCAGGCTCTCTGCGGGGCTGGATCCCAGGACCCCGAGATCATGACCTGAGCCGAAGGCAGAGGCTTAACCCCCTGAGCCCCCCAGGCGCCCCTAGGAGCAGATTTCTTATTATGGGTCTTACATGGATGGATTGGTCCCCACCACCTGTCTTTCTATCGGCTCTGGGAAACTTCCCGCCTTGATGTCCTGATGCTACCTCTCCGCCCTTTTATCTCGGCCCCCATTCTAGGTCTCTGCTCAGGCAGCTTTTCATTTTACCAAGTGGCTGTGGGTAAGTTACGGTATGGAATTCATCCTACTGTCCTCAAAGTGCTGCACGTGGGTTGGGGTCAGGCCATCGGTGGGATCGCGGCGGGAGGCACCTTGTACCGTTTACTCTCCCAGGTCTGTTAAAGAAGATTTTTAGGGAAACGTAAACCACCGTTACGGATGAGAGTAAAAACACCAAAACTACTTTGGGGGCAGTGGAACATCAGAAAAAATCCGCAACCTTTCAAAAAATGAAATGGGCATTTTTCGTGTCTCCGCTTGCGTGGGTCCACTCCCCGGGTAAGTGTGTGGGTGCCCCCCGCACCCCCCAGCTTGCTACAGCCTGCCTGGCCCCTGCTTCAGCTGGGTCACAGCCATGATCCTGCAGAAGCCCCTTCTAACCCTACGGAGCTCCAGCCTCCCCGCAGCCTCCTCTCGGTGCGTGCGAGGCAGCGTGAGATTAAGCGCCCGCTGTTGCTAGAGCAGCTAAATCAAAGTCTAATTATTTCTGCAGCGACATTCTGGCTTGTCCAAACACGAGAGCAAAAAGACATCTCTTCTATGTGTCTCAGCTGGGACAGTGGGATAATTATATTCAGCTGTTTCTGCTTGCCAAGAAGGAGAAGAGGAGGAGGAGGAGGAGGAAGG
>JAQQSY010002723.1:0-13477 GCA_028646535.1 Procyon lotor
GTAATGTAAGTATGTACCATGTCATCTTTATCCATTCGTCTGTTGCAGGGCATTTTGGTTCTTTCCACAGTTTGGCGATTGTGGCCATTGCTGCTATGAACATGACTATACATCTTTAATATTTATTTTAGAGAGTGTCTTTATATAGTAAGCTCTTTTTGTTGTATGTCTATAAATGTCTCAGATTTCCCATCAAATTTTGGATTTTTTCAATGTCAAAGTATACAAATACATAAAACTGCTTAGAGCAAAGGTACCACTGAAAAAGTTACTATACGATGAACATCCTTTTAACCCGATTCATAAATGCGAAGTTGGCAGCAACCTCAGAAACCTCACACCCCTTCCTCAAAACAAGCACCCTCCTCCCATGGCAAGAAAACTACTGTTTTAGATTTCATAGAAATCCCTTATCATTTTTCTCAATAGTTTTATTACCTAGCTAAGCAGCCCCAACCACCATAATTTAGCTTAGCTTGATTGTTAAAAATATATCTGTCACCCGTCTGTATCGTTTCAACCTTGAACATTTTTGTTGAAAAAAGCCAATTCTGCAATTTTTCTTTCAGAGTAGTGATTGGGTCTATAAACTTAATCTGATCCAGGTTTTACTCTGAGAGGAAAATTATTTTGATGGTGCTGTTGATTTCATTGTCAAGGGGCCTATAGTGGTCTAATTATCCCTTTTTTGTGGTTGGCAGCCATATATTCTTAGTTGGCAGTGCTTAGATCTTTAATTTATACATGTTGCAAAATAATGATGCTCCAGCTTTTTCCTTCTTCATTTAAATATATCCCAAAATCTGCCACTTATTTCCCAGTGGTAGTTCGCATAAGAGGCAGAATAGATGTTTGAGTCTTTCCCTTTATTTATGAGTTTGCAAAACAAAGAATTGGTACCTTAGAATCCTATAAATGTAATTAATCTAAGTGTGTGTGTGTGTGTGTGTGTGTGTGTGTGTGTGTCTGTGTGTCTGTGCATACCTATCTGAGTTTTCAGATAACACTAGGGTCGCAGCTATGAGACTATGAAATCCATCTCCTTGCCTGTGCGGAGGACATGTCTTTAACAGGTTGTTCTTTGTTCTTAGGAGATGGAGAACTCCTCTGATAAATAACTACTTTGGCTGGAGGTCTCCCAATGGCCTTGCTAAACTTTCCTGAATGGCAGTATAGGCTTTCCACCCAACATTCCTCCCACCTTTGCTTAGGGTCAGAATTAACACTTCAGTTTGATAGCCGCTCTGTTCCACTCCTTGTTTTCACTCACACAGTCATTTCTTCCAGTAAAACCCTTGCACATTTCCTACCACCTTGGCATCTGCCTCTTGGATGACCTGGATGAATGTCATATTATGAGCTCACAGATTCATACTTCTTCAGTGTTTAAACATATTACAGTCCTTATCCTTACTGATCGTCAAATTGTCCTATCTTTGAAGAGTGGGAGTTTCTTCTGGTTGACCCCAAGTCTTTTTTTTTTTTTCAGTATTCCAAAATTCATTGTTCATGCACCACACCCAGTGCTCCATGCAATACCTGTCCTCCTCAATACCCAGCACCAAGGTCAACTAACCCACCACACTCTCCCTTCCAAAACTCTCAGTTTGTTTCTCAGGGTCTACAGTCTCTCACACTTCATCTCTCCCTCCGATTTCCCCCAATTCACCTTTCCTTTCCTTCTACCAATGTCCTCCATGCTTTTTCTTATGCTCCACATGTAAGTGAAATCATATGAGAGTTGACTCTGATTTACTTATTTCTTTCAGCATAACCTCTTCCAGTCCCATCCATGTTGGTACAAAAGTTGGGTATTCATCGTTTCTGATGGAGGCCTAATATTCCATTGTATATATTGACCGTATCTTCTTTATCCATTCATCTGTTGAAGGGCATCTTGGCTTTTTCCACAGTTTGGCAATTGTGGCCATTGCTGTTATGAACATTGGGGTACATATCACTCTTCTTTTCACTACATCTGTGAAATGATGTAGTTTCTGAACTACATCACACTACATCTGTGAAATGATGTAGTTTCTGTAGAAACTGATGTAGTTTCACTACACCAGTGGTGCAATTGTAAGGTCAGAGGGAAGTTAGTTTTTGCACCTATTCTATTTTTAATTTCTTCAGGAATCTCCACATTGTATTTCTTTTTTTTTTTTTTTAATTTCTTCAGGAATCTCTACATTGTATTCCAAAGTGTCTGCACCAACTTGCATTCCCACCAACAGTATAAGAAAGTTCCCCTTTCTCCACATCCTCTCCAACACTTGTTATTCTTATTTGTATAACAAATATATAACAATGTATAACATTGTTATCTCCTGTCTTGTTGATTTTGGCCATTCTAACTGGTGTAAGGTGGTATCTCAATATGGTTTGGATTTGAATCTCCCTGATGGCTAATGATAATGAATATTTTTTCATGTGTCTGTAGGCCATTTGTATGTCTTCTTTGGAGAAGCGTCTGTTCATGTCTTCTGCCCATTTTTGACGTGATTATCTGTTTTTTGAGTGTTGAGTTTGAGGAGTTCTTTATAGATCTTAGATATCAGACCTTTGTCTGTAGTGTTATTTGTGAATATCTTCTCCCATTCTGTGACCCCAAGTCTTTTAACACAACTCTACTAGTCCTTGATAATGGCCTTTCAATCTGTTGTAAGGTATTCTGAGATTTTCTTCTCATCTTGTACTTTTCCTTCCCAAGGCCTGAAATCAGCTATTTTAATCATTTCTCTAAGAAGCTCTGGTATTTTTTAGTTGTAAATTTTTTTAGCCTCTGCAATAGAAAAATTTAGGTTATCTATCAATCATCTATCTATCTATCATCTATCTATCTATCTATCTATCTATCTATCTATCTATCTATCATCTATCATCTATCTTCTATCTATCTCTATCATCCGTGATAAAATGCGTAATGAGTTCCAATTCAGGCCTACAGACTGTTTACTTAAGCTTTTCTAGCTTACATATACAGCTCTTAAAAATTCTGGCTCTCAAAAGCACTAGGGATAATCAAATTAGAATAACACCTACATATTCATTTGCTTTATCTCACTATATAATCAAAGCACATCCAGAACAGCAATATCAACACTGTCACCAAGATAATTACTGAAAAATGTGGGTTTTTTCTTAAATGATTTTTTGTGGTTATGTTTTTTATTTTTTTTTTAATCTGCTTTTCCTCTTTTTTTTTTTTTTTAAGATTTTACTTATTTATTTGAGAGATAGTGAGTGAGAGAGAGAGCATGAGAGGAGGGGAGAAGGTCAGAGGGAGAAGCAGACTCCCCGTGGAGCTGGGAGCCCGATGTGGGACTTGATCCTGGGACTCCAGGATCATGACCTGAGCCGAAGGCAGTTGCTTAACCAACTGAGTCACCCAGGCACCCAGCTTTTCCTCTTTTTAAAAAGTTCTACTGTGGGGCACCTGAGCGGCTCAGTCAGTTGTGTCTGTCTCTTGATTTCAATTCCAGTCATGGTCTCAAGATGGTGAGATGAGCCCCACTTCAGGCTCCAAGCTCAGTGGGGAGTCTGCTTGAGATTCCCTCTCTCCCTCTCTCTCTGCCCCTCCTCTCAAGCTCTCTCTTTCATTCTCTAAAACTAACACTGGGTGCGGTGCATAAACTATGAATCTTGGAACACTGAAAATATAAAATAAATAAAATAAGAATAATAAAAGAAAGGACTCATGGAAAATATTGCCTAAGTTTTTTTAATATTGATGATTGTTTGTTTCCTATCATTGAAAGGCTGTTTGCATGAATATATATTTAGTTCAGTTTTTAAAAATATGAGTATCTTTAAATATATGTTTTTTTTTCTTCTGACATAAGGTGCTGCTCTTTAGAAGTCTAAGAGTAGTATAATTTTCTGTTTCTTGTGACTTTTTTTTAAGATTTTATTTATTTACTTGACACAGAGAGAGAGAGAGATAACACAAGTAGGCAGAGAGGCAGGCAGAGAGAGAGGGGAAGCATGCTCCCTGCTTGCTGACCAGAGAGTCTGATGTGGGGCTTGATCCTAGGACCCTGAGATTATGACCTGAACTGAAGGCAGATGCTTTAACCCACTAAGCCACACAGGCACCCCTGTTTCATGTGATTTTTATCTGTTCCTTTTTCCTGGATATCCAAAGGACATTTACCTTTTTCTTCAAAGTTCAATATTTTATGTCTTGGTTTTATTAGTATGGATTGACTTTCTTAGATATGCACTGCATCCTTTCATTCTATAGTTTTAAAACCTAGTTTTTCAATGGTTTATTTAAAAATACAGCTCCTAACATTTGTTTTATTCTCATTTTTTTTTCTTTGATCTGTATGTTGGTTTTTTGTGGTGGTGGTAGGGATCATTTTTTATGTTATCCTTTTCATTCAAATCCTTTACTTATCTTTTTAAAATGAACAATGAGGGGCGCCTGGGTGGCTCAGTGGGTTAAAACTTCTGCCTTCAGCTCAGGTCATGATCTCAGAGTCCTGGGATCGATCCCCGCATCAGGCTTTCTGCTCAATGGGGAGCCTGCTTCCCCCTTCTCTGCCTGCCTCTCTGTTTACTTGTGATCTCTCTCTCTCTCTCTGTCAAATAAATAAATAAAATCTTAAAAAAATAAATAAAATGAACAATGAATCTTGGAATACTGAAAAAATTAAATTAAATTTAAAGAAAGTTAAATATTCTCTTCTTTTTTCATTTCTCTTAAGACATAACATTGTGATTGTTTGTCTGTGTTTATCAAATGCCATTCTTTTAAAAATACTTTCTCCTCAGTTCTTTTAACTGATATTCTCTCATCTTTTGTATCATTTTCTTTTTTTTCCTCCAAATGTTTATTTTATTTTTTCAGTGTTACAAGATTGTTGCTCAGAGTCCACAGTCTCTCATGGTTCATCTCCCCCTATGATTTCCCCCCATTCCCCCTTCCCTTCCTTCTCACAATGCCCTCCATGTTTTTCTTTACGCTCAGCACGTGAGACCATAAGATAAGTGGCTCTCTCCACTTGACTTATTTCTTTTTTTTTTTTTAAGATTTTATTTATTTGACAGAGAGAAACACAGCGAGAAAGGGAACACAAGCAGAGCGAATGGTAGCAGGAGAAGCAGGCTTCCTGCAGAGCAGGGAGCCTGATGCAGGGCTAGATCTCAGGACCCTGGAATCATGACCTGAGCCTAAGGCAGACGCTTAATGACTGAGCCACCCAGGCACCCCTCCACTTGACTTATTTCAGTCTGCATAGTCTCTTCCAGTCCCGTCCATGTAGATACAAAAGTTGGTGACACTACAGACAGAGGTCTGATATCCAAGATCTATAAAAAACTCCTCAAACTCAACACTCACAAAACCAATAATCACATCAAAAAATGGGCAGAAGACATGAACAGACACCTCTCCAAAGAAGACATACAAATGGCTAACAGACACATAAAAAAATGTTCGTCATCTTTAGCCATCAGGGAGATTCAAATCAAAACCACACTGAGATACCACCTTACACCAGTTAGAATGGCCAAAATCAACAAGACAGTAAACAACAAATGCTGGAGAGGATGTGGAGAAAGGGGCACCCTCTTACACTGTTGGTGGGGTTGCAAGCTGGTACAGCCACTTTGGAAAACAGTGTGGAGATTCCTCAAGAAATTTAAAATAGAGCTACCCTATTATCCTGCCATCGCACTACTTGATATTTTGTATCATTTTCTTAATCAATTATTTTAAAATATCAGGATATACATTTCATTTATATTTTTTAAATATTTCATTTATTTATTTGACAGAGGAAGAGAGAGTTCACAAGTAGGCAGAGAGGCAGGCTGAGAGGAGGGGGAAGCAGGCTCCCTGCTGAGCAGAGAGCCCAATGTGGGGCTCGATCCCAGGACCCTGAGATCATGACCTGAGCCGAAGGTAGAGGCTTTTACCCACTGAGCCACCCAGGTGCCCCCATTCGTATATTTTTAAAGCCTTTTATCAAAATGTTTTTCCGGAATGTTTTTATTTTTTTCCCCAAATATGTTTATTTTATTTTTTCAGTGTTACAAGATTTATTGTTCTGGCATGCTTCTAATTTCTGTTTTCTATAAAAGCTTTGGATGACTTCAATCTTTTCCTGTTACTGAGTTTACATTAAATTGGGTTCTTTTAAACTTTCAGAATGGAGGCATGACTTAGAATGGTTTCACATCACAGCTCTCAAATACTGTGGTTGCTTTTGGTGTGTCTACTTGACAAAACCAAGTTGTGTTTTCTAGAATTCTCTTCAACGTATTTTTTTTTTTTTTTTTTGGCTAAGTCAATGAGATTCTCCTGGAAGATTTGGAAGGAAAAACTAAAACAGCAATCAATTTGTAGCTCACATGCATTATTGCTGATTTGCTGAGCTCATCTTGAGAGCATGAAGCAGAGACAGACTCCACTTTCCCCTAGATTCTCCTTCAATTTATCCAAATCCTGAGCCAGATACATGTTTAGTTCCATGGCAAAAAAAAAAAAAAAAAAAAAAAACTCTGCAAGATGCCCATAGTGCCAGTGTCAAAAGTGACAAGATCTAACACAGACTTCAGTCCATTCTTATGAGGTTCCAGCATGTGCTTGTGAATTCTAGATAGTTCCTGCTCTCCCCCTCTATACATACATCTTCCAGTCCTGATCAATTCTGAGAACTTCAGACTCCAGCATCAGGTACAAGGACACCAGCCTTACGAAGTCTGCTTAATGAGCTCCCAGAATTTGTATACAAGTTCTTGTGGACACTTATCCACACTTACACACACACGCGCGCGCGCACACACACACACACACACACACACACACACCCCAGTAGTTCTGCTTCTCTGATTATTGACTGCTGATACAAGTAACCTCTTTGGTTGCTTTTGAGAAGTGTTGGAAAATGTGACATCTTGCTTTATTTTCTCCCCCCACTTATAATGTGGACTCTCTTTTCCCTTTACTTCTATTGTCCCTTTCCAGTTCAATTTGGACTCTTTTCTTAGCAGTTTCCTTTCTGAATGGGGCTTTGTCTTGGAAGGGAGATTTGCCTATTATTATTATTGAGAGTTTTCAGGACCTCGTTTGTGCTGGTCCCTTCAGACCTTACTGAAATCCTTGTGCCCTCACTTCCTTTAAGAGTGAGCAAACTCCATCCAGTTCAGCTGCTTTCAAAAGCTGGCCTGCTGGGATTTCTAGAAAGTAACCACTGACAATGCTTACCACATGATTTAGTAGGGCCTCTTACTCAAAAAACAAAGAAAAAGCTCTTTCCTTTTTTCTGTGATCTCACTCTCAACCTGTCATTGTTGTTCTTGTTTGCTATTTCATGTTGTATTTGCTTGAGCACAGGGATACTTGGAGGGTGAGTGAGGCCCTCAGAGACACCCAGAGCCCTAGTGATTTACTTCACAGATTGTATGCCTCCTGTATCAGGTCCCAGCTGGAATGGAAAGTGGCTGTTGTCTTTGGGCATGGGCAGGTAGGTAAACTCCTGAGAACCCATCTCAGAGTGGCAGAGAGGCCATGAGAGGCAGGACCACACATAAGTTAAACCTCCAAACTCTCAATGTATGCTTCATTGTCCCATTAGTCAAATTCAAAAATCGTTAAGACAGCAGCTGCCCATCATCAACCTCCTAAGTTGGAGCCTTTCTGAGTGTGAGGTCTTGTGCATCTGCACTGGTCATGTGCCCATGAAGTTGCCCTGCCTGGTGGTGATACCAAAGGTCTCAAACCCATCAAATGCCCATTGTTTCCCTGAGCTTACACTATGCCTATCTTTTGGAAGGTATTGCTTCCCTTCATGATCTTGTGTTCTGGAATTCTCAGGAATACTGGACTGTTTAGCTCTATTTCAGAGATTGTCTACAGAATTTGGGTCTTGCTATCCCCACTTACGTGGTTTCACATGGATTTGAAGAGACTCAGAATGAATATTACTAGTTACACCATCTTCCCAGAGGCCTTAAAAAATATCTTAATTGCCTATAATTTTTTACTTTAATAGTTGTTTACATTCAACCCTTTGTAGATATTATTCCACAGGGTTCTGGTAATTGTTTTCACAAAATCCACCACTATTCTGTATCATTTTAGGTAGTTTCTTTATCTTTTCTCTTCCAAAGATTTTTAAATCTTCAGTTTCACTAGAAGACACCTTGGTGTGTATATTTTCACATATTCTGCATAATACTCAGAGCAAATTTTAATTTGAGAGCTCCTTGCCTTAGAAACATTCCCTGATATTACCTCTTCTAAAATTGCTTTTCTACCATTTTTCTCCAGTGTTTTATTCTGAAATACCAGCCAGATTTATGTTGGAGACTTTTATTGTCTCCTCTCTTCTAAAGCCTGTCCTTTCATTAACTTTTCTTCCCTCTGTGACTCCGAGGTGAGTTACAGGTAGGTGGACTGTATTCCCCAATTTGCTGACCACTGGGTCAGAGGGTTGACTCTCTTAGTTTTAGAGTGGTTCATGCACGTTGTTCCCTTTCACTTTCTAAAGTGTTTGTTTGGGTGGTAAATCCTATGATCCTCAATTTTAACTTCTAATTCATTTATTGTCTAGATATATTTTGTCAGTTGAAGCTCTGTAAATGTCATTGCTCATTTTTATTATTTTTTATTGTGTCCACTTGATCTTATTTCATTTTTGCCTGCTTTGTTTCATAATTCCTTGTTCTTTTGATAATCATATTCCTTTCTTTTCTCTGAGAATCCTAAACACCCCTGCTTGGATCTGAAGGGGCATTCTGGAACTTTGTGGGGGGGATTCTCCCTACCACTGGGTGGTGGTTGAAGTCTAGGGCTCTTGCCTGGCTCCCAGTGACACCATGATAAGGAAACTTATTAGTTCTGTGTGTGGAGGCAAAAGTTCCAACTGCCTACCCCTTCTCGGATGGGATGCAAGGGGGCGATGCACTCCAGCAATGCCCACTCACAGTCAAGGGCAGTGAAGGTTTAGGCTCTCCACTGGGCCATTGCTGATGAAGGTGGATGTGTACATGTTTTCTAAATATTTTCTCCCTTTCAAGGTCTTCTTTCCTGGTCCATTGGCTAGAGAGAGCAAGCTTTTATTGTCTTATTTTTGTCTGAATTCATTGGCTCTCCTCAGATGCTTGCTTCTCCAGGATCCAATCCGGGATATGTAAGTCAAAAATAAAAATACAGGGCACTCACTGATGTCTTATTCCTCTGTCCCCAGGTCCCTAGGTGTTTGTTTGTTTGTTTGTTTCTTTACTTAAATTCCAGTATGGTTAATATATAGTGTAATATTAATTACAGGCATACAATTTAGGGATGAAACACTTCCATGCAACACCTTGTGCTCATGTCAACAAATACACTTCTTAAACCCCATCACCTACTTCACCCATCCTTCCTCCCACCTCCCTTTTGTTAACTATCAGTTTGGTCTCTATACTTTAGAGTCTGCTTCTTGGTATGTCTTTACCTCTGTCTCTTTTTTTCCTTTGTTCATTTGTATTGTTTCTTAAATTCCACATGAGTGAAATCATATAGTATTTGTCTTTCTCTGACTTATTCCCCTAGCTAATTTACCTTTTTCTCTCCACCTTTCAGAATCTTATTTTGCTTATATAATGTTTAAGGTTTTAGCTATACTTAGCTGGAGGAAGGGAGAGAAGTGCATCTATTCCATATTGATCCTGAACTAGTTGTTCTTCCTGCTTATTTTAATGATGCTATTCTTTTAATTATTTTCTTACATTTATGATATTTTCTAGGAAGAGGATTGATTGTCTTAGCTTTAGAATTCCTTATGTGTTTACGGAATTTTGTTATGTAGGCTCATTTCTCTCTCTGTCTCTGTCTGTCTATCTCTTTCCTTATCCTGTTGTATCTAACAATTTTGTAACTAATAATAGTTCCCCCCTTGGAACCCTCAATCCAAAATGGAATTTTACTTAATGAGGTCCAGTTCATGTTTCTCAGTGAAACTAAAGACATTGCACAGGACATTCCACAGTCAGAAGAAAGCTAAGCCTATGTCAGCGTCCTCCCTGTGTTAGGGAGACACAGGAGACACTGGCAGGAGACACTCCACCTCCGCAGCACCTTCTCCCTACTTCCTTCATGAACAAGGAAGGTAGGGGTAGATTCTTATTTTAAGCACTAAGATAGATCACTTCCTGCTTTTCCCAAGAGCCAGAGGTTCTTATCAGCCTCTGCAACCCAGCTTCTGCATGTCAGGATTTCTCAGCCACAGATACAAGTTTCCTGTCTTGAAATATACCTGTATATTTTTAGGTTTTCATTCCCTTCTATATTTTATCTGTATGCCTGGATTAGGGGAAGCCTTCACACATCATCTTTCAATGATGACTTGAAGTTGAGATTCCATATTTAGCCTCTCAAATCAGTGAAGATCAAGAATTCTGATAAATTTCAAAGCCTGGGGAACTTTAAAAAAAGATGCACTGTTGTTGAGAGTAGACATGAGTACAACTGCTAGGAGAGAAATTTAGGAATGTCTATCCATGTCTTAATTAGCGTCCTATTTAACACAATAATTTCATAATTCATCCTAGGTTACAGTGCACAATATATACATTTAAAATTTATGCTAAAAATGCTTAAGCATGTCTGGGGGGCTCAGTCAGTTAGGACTCTGACTCTTGATGTCAGCCCAGGTCATGATCTCAGGGTCATGAGATTAAGCCCCATGTCGGACTCTGCACTAAGTCCCCACCAAATAAATAAAAAAACAAACAAATACAATTTTTAACATATTTATTACAGTGCAGCTTATATTAACAAAAAAAGAAATACAAACTCCTGAAAAACTATCATTAAGAAAAATGTTGAATAAAGGATGGCATATCCACAAACTAGAATATGAGGCATATTTACAAGAATGGGATTGATATGTGCTTACAGATAATGAAAAATATACTTGAAGCTACATAGGAAAGTTACTAACAGATATAATATAATCTCATTTGGGTAAGAAGTTCTGGAAGCCAGTCAGATAACTGTTAGCAGGCATTACTTGTAGTCATTAGAAATGAAGTAAGAAGGACTTTCATATTTGTATCCTTTCATGCTGTTTGTGGTTTTATTAATATATACTTTATTGCACTTATATTTTTTTAAAAAACTAGCCATTATTTCTAGTGGGAATATAAAATGGTACAGATATCTGGGGAAATATCTTGGCAGTTTCTTACAAAAGTAAACATGTAATTACCATATGATCCAGCAATTGCACTTTTGGACATTTATCCCAAAGAAATGAAAACTCATGTTCACAAAAAAATCTGTACATGCATGTTCATAGTAACTTTAGTTTTAATAGCCCCAAATTGGAAATGGCTCAGATGTCCTTCAGTAGGTAAATGGTCAAATAAACTGTGGTAAAGCTGTACTGTATAGTCTATCTACTATTTCTTGCAACTGAATGTGAATGTACAATGATCTCAAAGTTAAGAGTTTAATTTTTAAAAAGTCAACCCTTAAAAGAGTGATTCTTTTTCTCCACACACTCAACACCAAAAACGAAAAAATCCAGTCAAGAAATGAGCAGAAGAGATGAACAGACATTTCTCCAAAGAAGACATACAAATGACTAACAGACACATGAAAAAATGCTCAACATCTCTCATCATCAGGAAAATACAAATCAAAACCACAATGAAATGCCTCCTCACACCAGTCAAATGGCTAAAATTAGCCACTCAGGAAACAATAGATATTGGTCAGGATTCAGAGAAAAGGGAACCCTCTGACACTGTTGGTGGGAATGCAAACTCGTACAGCCACTCAGGAAAACATAGTAATTTAAAAAATGCTTTTTTATTATTTATTTATTTTATTAATGTATTGAGGGGCACCTGGGTGGCTCAGTCAGTTAAATGTCTGCCGTTGGCTCAGGCCATGGTCTCTGGGTCCCAGGATTGAGCCCCACGTTGGGCTCCCTGCTTTGCAGGGAATCTGCTTCTCCCTTCCCTTCTGGGATCTCTCACTTCACTTTCCCTCAAATAAATAAATAAAAATCTTAATATATAAGATTTATATATTAATATAATTATTATTAATTAATAATATTATATATATTAATATATATATTAATATATATTATATATATATATTGAGAATGCCACATGATTTTCTTCTTACTGCATCCATGTGGTAAATGACTCTGGTAGATTTTCTGATAATGAAATAATCTGATGTTGAATCTTTTCTGATGGTGCTCTTGCTTTCTTGGTATAAACTCTATATAACCATTTTGTTTCATTAATTTAAAGATACACTATTGAGTTTAATTAGCTAAAATTCCATTTCTCATTTCTGAATGTATGTTCACCCATGAAATCAGTCTGTCATTTTCTTTCCTTGTAATTCACTTGCTCTGTTTTGACACCAAGGCTATTAACTGACATCATATAATGAGTTTGGAAGCTTGTCTTCAAGCTCTATTTTCTGCAAACAAGGGTTTTGTATTCCTTCAGAGTTTGGTAGAGTTTACTTATGTAATACTGTCTATGTCAACAGGGGGAGAATTTGGTTGCCATTTCAATATGTTTATTGATTACTGATCTTTATAGCTGTTCTTTCTCTTGGCACAAAGTTTACTACTTGAAGTGTCTCAAAAATTTTTCCACCTCATCTAGGTCTTTATATTTAGTCTTTTATATTTTAGTTCTTACATTTAGTCCTTATATTTAGTTTGCCTATTTGTAGTGTTTATGTCAGTGAATCTTAAGTTAAATTGCCTTATTTTTTATTATTTTTTTGCTTTTTAATTTCATATCAAATAAATGTTTCACTTCCCAGTTAAAAAAAAAGAGCATATCTCCTAATACTTCCAAACCGGTAATAATTTTCCATTTTGTGCAGATACTCTTACCATGGAATCTTCAATCTGGTTGAATCATGCTTTTGCCCATTTGTTGTGCTAAAGATTTCTCTTATCATCATTCCTTCTGCTTATTTTCTGAATTAGTTAACTTATTTTTAGAGTTATTAAAAAAAAACTTTAGTTTTAGATCTCATGATTTTCTCTTTCTTTTATTACTGTCACATTTTAGTAGAGCAAATTATTCTTTAAAATGGTGCATGGCAATCACACTTCGAGATCATATTTTCTGAAAGTATCTTCATTATCTCATATGAGACTGATTCACTAGCTTGTATAGGAGTCTGGCTTGGAAATAATTTTTCTTTAAGAATATGAAATATTGTTTATAATCTGAGGTCATTTTATTTTTTTTAAGATTTTATTTATTCATTTGTCAAAGACAGAGACAGAAGCACAAGCAGAGGGAACAGCAGGCAGAGGGAGAAGCAAGCTCCCTGCTGAGCAAGGAACCTGATGTAGGACTCGATCCCAGGACACTGGGATCATTACCTGAGCTGAAGGCAGAGGCTTAACCAACTGAGCCACCCAAGTGTCCCTAGTCTGAGGTCATTTTAATGAGTTATCTTTTATAGTCATCATTTTCCTGGCCATATTGTTGCCCC
>JAQQSY010002724.1:0-13476 GCA_028646535.1 Procyon lotor
TGGAGGGGAGCGGGGTGAGGGTTGGGCGAGCCTGGTGGTGGGTATTGAGGAGGGCACGTATTGCATGGAGCACTGGGTGTGGTTCAAAACAATAAATCTTGTAACACTGAAAAAAATAAATAAAATTAAAAAAATAAGGAATTGGACGAATTTTGTAGCCAAGAAATAAAAATGAACAAATGAATCCTAGCCATGGGGAAAGGAGAGTAACATCCCATCACCTTTGCTGCCAGGGTCCAGCCCAGGTAGTCCAGGGGTTCCCTGAAGGATGTACGGTGTCGGCGAAAGGATTAAGAGAGTCAATCACCAGGCAGGCATCTCTGCCTCGTTGGTTTTTGACTATTTATAGGCAGCAGGTTTCATGGAAAACAGTCAATGATTTTTTTAGATAAGGAGGTTTAGATCAACAAAAGTTTTTTTGCAGAACCTATAGTTTTTTCTAAGACTGTGGCAGAGACAAGCTTATCTTATTTTGAACAGCAAGACTCTTAACAATTTTTTTTTAAAATTTTATTTATTTGATAGAAACACAGCGAGAGAGGGAACACAAGCAGAGGGAATGGTAGCGGAAGAAGCAGGCTCCCTGCTGCGCAGAAAGCTCAATGTGGGGCTAGATCCCAGGACCCTGGGATCATGACCTGAGCCGAAGGCAGATGCTTAACGACTGAGCCACCCAGGTGCCCTGACTCTTAACAATTTTTATGAATCTGTTTCTATGTATTGGAAAAAGATTTAGTCACGTATATCTTTTGTACATTAACCAAAGGAAGAGGGGTGACATTTGAGTTTATTATAGAATGGCCCAAGCTGTTTGCACAAGCTCTTTTTTGCTGCTGAGTGAGCAGACACCTGGGAGTCTTATCTTGTGTATTTTTTTTTTTTTAAAGATTTTACTTATTTATTTGACAGAAAGAGAGAGATCACTAGTGGCAGAGAGGCGGGCAGAGAGAGGGAGGAAGCAGGCTCCCTGCTGAGCAGAGAGCCTGATATGGGCGGGGCTTGATCCCAGGACCCTGAGACCATGACCAGAGCCAAAGGCAGAGGCTTTAATCCACTGAGCCACCCGGGGGCCCCTCATCTTGTATATTCTTGAGCAAAGTCTGAAAACTTTGAAAAAACTGAAAAAAGCAAAGTAAAACTCTATTGTCTTTATATTTGACCACCCCTACCTTATCTTATGTGTACTCTCCATTGTAAGGGAATACAGGTGTTGGTGTGGATGATGAAATGTGAACCCCTAGGGGGGAACTAAGGTTGGCTGTAGATCATTAAAGGTCTGTGTAAGTTTTTGGCCTCTAAGTACCTTACCATCTTATCTGTAATAATTTGGTGGACAAACATTGGAAGGGAGCCTCGCAGTTATCTGCTCTAACAGTTTTATGGCGGGGGAATGGTTTGGATGCTTTATATAGTTTCCGTAAGGAGATCTTGGTCTGGTTAGAAAAGGGTTTAGGTCAAAAGAAAAAAAGAATTCGAATAACACAAAGAGATACAGGAGGAGATACCAGTCCTGGCCATATGGCAGGAGCTGTGCAAACGTGCCATGTCCTCGCCGTGACCGTGTCAAACGGCTCTCGGCACTTTGCCATGTTGTGTTGATGAGAAGCAAGTCACATATCCCCTTCTCAAGGAGAGGCGATTACACGAGGATGTGAATATCAGGAGGGGAGGGTCATTGGGGGCCATTTTAAGAGTCTTCCTGCCACATGTAGTAAGCACTCTAGTGGTAGCACTCATCATCACAGTCATCATTCTGATGGGGGAATGGTTAAGTAGATAAGAGGAGAAAAATGGTAGGATTGAAGAAAAGCTGTCCTTGATGAGACTGCAGGGGAAGAAATTCAATGCACAGTGAAGGGATTGACCATTGTTCATCTATTGTTTTTAGAGAGGAAGTCAGAGTAAAAGGCCTCAGCTGTGGCTACACTGTAGCTGTAGAGGTTCTCTTTGGCCATCTTTCCCTTGTTGGTAGAGAAGTCAGGTTATCAGCACAGAAGGAGAAGGGAGGGAGAGGTGCTGTTGACTTTGAGGAGTGAAGAGAACTTGTGATTCAGCTGTAGTGGGAGAATGGATTGGCTAGGGAGATGGAGTTCAATTGCCAAGCATCTTGAAGGACTTAATGTTAGTAGCCATATTTTTCAAGTGAGACTAGTTAGCATCACTGTGAATTTTTCTCCAGCTGCTCAGGTACAATGTGGAGAAGTGACACAATCAAATCAAACCAATTAATTAAGTAGCAGTAGAGATTGACTTTAATTGGGATTAAGGTTCTGCCAGGCCAACAAGATGAAGGAGGTAGGGGCAAGGGAATGATTGACTGTGAAGACGAGACATACACAGAGAAAAGTGCAGAGATGTTGTAATCAGTGATTTGAAGGGATGGAAAAAATGTTGAAGTACTGAGGAGAGAGCCAGGAAGTTAGTGGTTAGTGTGATTGCTTGAAATACAAATTATGGAAGGGATACCATTACTGACAGGGAGAAAGTCTTGTGGCATCTGTATATGTAGAGGATCCATTTGAACTAGTAACTCGGAATATGATGAAGAAAAAACACCATCTTTCTCCTATGGGCTTTATTAGGGAATATGACTAAGTGTTCAATAATTTTGGTGTAAAGTATACATACGTAATTGAAGAAATATCATTAGAATTTTCTTTTAACCCTTTTATTTGTGAATTTTTACTATATCTAAACAAAGCAATGCCATTTGTTTGATAATCAAATGGTTCTTTTTGCAAATGAAATCTGGTAAATAGAATTTTTTTTTCTTGCCAGCTTTGGAAGTTCTGACTCAGTTCTACACTCATGTTCGTGTTCTCATTCCAGGATTGCTGGGGAAATAGTAGTGACACCTGACACTCATTGAGTACTTGTCTTATGTGAGGTATTATGCTTCACACTTTATATGTGGTATCTCATTCCTCACAATAGGCTAACCTTGAAGGTGTGTGCTGATTCCCCAGTTCAAACTGCCTCTTAAATACTAGTTATTCCATATATTCTCTTAACCTTTGGGGGAATTAAAACCCTCAGAGTTGTATATATCTAGTTACCCATACTACCTGGGTTTGAATCCTGGTTCCATCATTTATACATTATATAATCTTGGCTAAATTATATAATTCCCAGGTATCCCAGATTCATAATCTGTAAAGTGAGGGTAATTAACAGTACCTACCTCATAGAGATGTGAGGATTAAATGTGTAAATATATGGAAACTCCTTATAACAGTGTCAGGAAAGTAGTAGTATATAAATGTTAGCTATGATATTTAATCTATTTCAGCAGATGCTTTATCATTGGTCAAAATTGTTATCTTACACTAAAACTTGAATTTTGAAATCATCTTAAACTTTGTGGTATCTCTAAATAATATGTTAGAGTATTATACTCCTCTAAGAAACCTTTTCCAGGGGTGCCTGGGTGGCTCAATGGGTTAGAGCCTCTACCTTCGGCTTGGGTCGTGGTCTCGGGGTTCTGGGACCTGGCCCTGCGTCGGGCTCCCTGCTTGGTGGGGAGCCTGCTTCCCCCTCTCCCTCTGCCTGCCTCTCTGCCTACTTGTGATCTCTTTCTCTCTGTCAAATAAATAAATCTGAAAAGAAAAGAAACCTTTTCTGGTAGCCTTTCTCATGTCTGAACTTTCACTGGACTTATTTGGGAATATAAGTTAATACTCTGTTAAGATGTTTGACTAGTGTCAGTATGGTGTCACCAGCTTGATTGACTTTAAACTCTTTGAAATTTAAAATGATTTCTTAGTATCTCTTATAATGCAAAATGTATAATGGGAGTGTGATACTTAATGATCAGTTACTATAGGCAGGAAATAAATAGAAGCAGTATTATCATTTTATGTTTAAGAAGTTTATTAGCAACTAAATCATGGTCTTACTAGTGTTTTATTTATTTTTTTAGGTTCCTAAATATTTGTCACAGCAATGGGCTAAAGCCCCTGGAAGAGGTGAAGTTGGGAAACTGCGGATTGCCAAGTAAGTTATTTCTATATTTTGACATCTTAAAAAGCTGTTTTTTGAAATTTTTGTAGGTGTTTTAAAATGTAATAACAGTTCTTTTTCAGATAGGGAATGCACCTGGAAAATGAGAAGTAATGAGCATATTAAGACTTGTCAAAAAAACAAAACAAAACAAACAAACAAAAGACTTGTCAAGAGATGGTTAGATGCACCCTAAGGAGTTATGTGTGCAAATGCATATTTGTGCAAACGTGTATAGATACATGTGCATGCTCACACACACACCCTCTCTAGTGATAGGTGTAAATATATAGTCAGATTTATTGGCAAAACTTCCTGGCAGTGAAGCAGCAGAGTATGTAATTCCCTCATCCCTCAGCGTCTCCACATTTTCTGAGGAGGTATGCTGGGATTGGGCATAAGTGGTTGCACCCCATTAAGTGCTTTACTAGTAAGATTTTTTTAAAAAGATTTTATTTATTTATTTATCTATCTATTTATTTATTTATTTAACAGAGCGAGAGAGAGAGAGAGAGAGAGAGAGAGAGAGAGAGAGATCACAAGTAGGCAGAGAGGCAGGCAGAGAGAGAAGGGGAAGCAGGCTCCCTGCTGAGCAGAGAGCCCGATGTGGGGCTCGATCTGAGCCAAAGGCAGAGGCTTTAACCCACTGAGCCACCCAGGTGCCCCTAGTAGAAAGATTTTTGTCATTGTGCCACCATGTCTATCTGTAGAGACATTGGAAAAGCGTAGGGAACACCTGGTAAGCAGTGTAGTGGTGTAGTTTCCTGGTTGAGGAAATGGTCTTATTAGAAAGGGAAGCCTCCAAAGCTTAGTTGATATCAGCCAGGGGTCTTACATTCCACTCTGTCCATTCATTCCACTCTGTCCAACTCTAATCAGATTTTCATGTATGCTACTCCATTGAAATAGCTCTAGTTTGTCATCACCGTCTTCCTCTTTATCAGTAAGCTTTTGCTTCGTAACCAATCACCCCACAATTTAGTGGCTTAGAACAAAAACCATTTTATTTGCTTGTTTTTCCGTGGGGCAGTTCTGTTTGGGGCTCACCTGGCTGTTGTCCTGGTTAGAGCGGACTCACTGGTGTGTCTAGTAGTTGGCTTGCTATCAGCTAGGGCAGTGACCTTGTATGTTTCATCTCCAGCGTCCTTGACCACATCATGGTGAAAGTGCATCGTGGTTGCCACGTCCTACTGAGGGTACAACTCACATAGTCAAGCCCAGATTCAGGTGGGGTGCAGTAGACTCCATTCTTGGTGGGAGTCACTGCAAAGGATTTCTAGTCCTTTTTTGCAGTCTAGCACATCCACCTTCCTAAACTCTGAGTCATCTACCAGCTTTCCTAATTGTCCTTCAGCAGAATTTGATGTAGTGATCATTCCTATCCTCAAACCCTTTTTTTCATTTCATTTCTGGGAGCCCACTCTCTTGATTATCTTCCCTAGTGGACTGTTCCTTTTCAGTCTGTTGCTCCTTCTCATCTTCTCAGTCTCTACATGTTATTTGACCCTAGGGTTTTCTTTCTCGTTCTTTTTTGTTTTCTTTCTTACTTACCTTTGTTCTGACAAATCTTTTAACTCTTCATTTTGTTTTAACAAGGTATTGATTAGAAACAGTCATACTTTTCTCATATCCAAAGTTCTAAAGTTAGGTAGAGACAAGTAATATCTTACCTTTTCAAGAAATGACTACACGTTGGAGAGCAGAACCAGATTTGAATTCAGGACTTTGGGAGGAAAACTCCAGTAGGTTTCCATTCCAGCTCTGTCACTTAACTATCAGTGACACTTTGTACAGGTCACTTCCATTTTCTGAGTTTAGAGTCCTTATCCCTAAAGTTGCCTGTTTTGCAGGCAACTTTTTATGAATCCAGTGAGAAAATATGGAAATGGTTGTCATTTATGTGTATATTTAACTTTATAAAATAAAGCTATTTCTGGCAAGTTGTACATAAATCACATTTTTTGTGAGTTGTCATACTTTTATTGAAAGAAAAAAGGAATGCACACTTTGCATACTTTTAATTGAAAGCTGTTATCTTTTTTCTTCTTCAACATGGAATCCTTTGTCATGCAGATAATTACCTACTTTTTCTGTTGTGGACTTAAGAATTTCTTATAATTGGTTTTACTGAAAATGGGAGACACTATCAGGATAAAATTTCAGTAGTGTATGTCACTGAAGAAAGGCAGATTACAGGAAAAATGTATTTAAGTGATGAACCATGTGGTTTTATGTAGTAATTAGACTAGAGCTCCAGACCTGGGTTCTAGTCCTAAGTGGCTCTGAAAGTTGTTTGGCCTTAGCTCTCTAAGCCTTAGCTTTCTTGTTTGTAAAATGTGGAAAATAATGCCTCACCAACCCATAGAGTCTTTATGAGACAAAGGAAATAGCTTAGGGTTTACTTAATGCTTGGTAAACTCAGATGTCCTTTTTCTGCCAGGAATATTGCATTCCTCAAAATCTCTGTGTGAAGAAAATAACTGGTTGAGGACTAAAATTTTTTTTTCTTTTTTTTTTTTTGAGTGGGGAAGAAGGGTCTAGTATAGGAAATATGGTAAAAGTTGAGGTTCAGGGAAACCTCTGCAAGCCCTTTAATCCCATAAGTAGAATAAAGACAGCATGCTAAATAAGCAGTGGGAGGTGTGCCACAGTTTTTCTCTATCAGCCTTTGCTGGGAGAAAATTTCACACTCTTTTCTTCCTTATTTGAAGCAGATAGTTTACATAGTTGCATCTAAGATTGGGTGGCCATCCCCCCAGGTTTGCCAGGACAGTCCCTTTTTACATATTTTCCCTGTGCAGTTATTATTACTGATGTACCCTCTTTCATTCTCTAGAGCATCCTGATTGTGACAGTGAGCTGTTTGCATTTAATGTTAGGTGTGCATGTATTTTTTACGTTAGATAAAAGATGTAGCAGAGGGGCGCCTGGGTGGCTCAGTCGTTAAGCGTCTGCCTTCAGCTCAGGTCATGATCCCAGGGTCCTGGGATCAAGCCTCGCATCGGGCTCCTTGCTCGGCAGGAAGCCTGCTTCTCCCACTACCATTCCCTCTGCTTGTGTCCCCTCTCTCGCTGTGTTTCTCTCTGTCAAATAAATAAAATCTTTAAAAAAAAAAAAACAAAACTAGCAGATTTTGTACCCAACTTGATACATAACCAGTCTTGTCTTACAGATCTAGATCCTTTTAATGATGAGAACAGATTCATAATAATTAGTACCCTAACATTGCTATAGAAATGCTTAAAAACAACTTGTTCCATAGTAGGTCTCCTGGCTGGCTGTCTTGTTTGTGCTATTAATTCATTTAGCTTTTATTCCTTTTTTTTTTTTTTTAAGCTTATTTATTTTACTAATCTCTACACCCAACATGAGGCTGAACGCATAACCCCAGGATCAAGAATTGCATAGTATTCTGAGTCAGTAGGCGCCCCAGTTTTCATTCCTTTTACTGAATTACTAAATTCACTATTAAGCAAGTGTAGGATGATGAGGAATGGCTTCTCAGTGCATGTGATGAGGTTATCAAGATTTTAATTGATTTCAAGCTAAATGTGAGTCATCAGTGTTATGTGGCTATAAACAAAAGACTCAGTTAATACATGTTTGTTGCTTAGAATGAAGTGGAATGATAATCCCACTCTTTTCTTTGGCAGTTACTGTATGGTACAAACATTACGTTCAGTTCTTAGTGCTGTACTTATAGATATGGACAAATAAGTCCCTTTAGTAGAGTGATACTAGGATAATGAGAAAACTAAAAAGCTCAGTGTGCTATGAGGAATATTTGAAGGTACTGTGGCTGTTGGGAGAAGCTTTATGGCACACCAGGTGAAACCATCTATAAATATTTTTAAGCCTAGGAATCAACTATTGATTTTTAGAAGTAGATTGACCAGTTTATGGATTATCTATGTGTTAAAAAAAAAAATGTATATTTGGGTAAAACATGAAACCAGCTAAGGTTTTTAAAAGCCAGTGTAGCATGCTGGTTATGAGCGTGGACTCAGGAGTCATTCAGCTCTGGAATTGTCCAGACCTGGTCACTTACTGGCTATGTGATTTTAGGTGAGTTGCTGTCCTTCTATTTCCTCATCTGTTGAAAGGAGGTGGTACTAATATAATACCTTGTGGGTTCATTGCACGTAAAATGGTCAGTAGTGTTCACCTACTGTCGTGCCACATATACTACACAGTATAGACCATTGACCCTGCGCTGTGTCTGATGTGGATTGGGGAATGTGCTTCCCTAGCACATTTCCCAAAGCTAAGCAGCAGCAGCTTGCTGTGCAGTGGGCCAGAAGCTAGGAAGCTCTACCTTGGGTGGTGGTTCATTCCGGCTGAGACAGGGCTGTGGAGTAGAGGAACTGGGAGAGGCAGAGCAGGGGGAGAAAACATGCAGCTGGGAGTGCAGCTCTCCCCAAATGTGGTGCTGTTTATACCTGAAAAAAGGAGAGTTAGCTTTTTTTTTAACAGCTGTTAACATTTGGTCCATTTTTCTTAGGCAGTTTATGTAAATGTTTCTAACTCATTGTACTTGGATTACTTTTATCCCTTTGGACATCTGATGTGTACTGCATTTCAGTTAGCTTATAGTTTTGCTTTAGGTTGTTTCAATTTTTGTCTCTGCTCCCCCCAACTCCCTTAAGTTGTTTAAGTTTTAAAACCAGCCTTCTGGGGCGCCTGGGTGGCCCAGTCGGTTAAGCATATGCCTTCGGCTCAGGTCACGATCTCAGGGGTCCTGGGTTCAAGCCCTGCACCAGGCTCCCTGCTTAGCGAGCAGTCTACTTTTCCCTCTTCCTGTGTCCTTTCCCTCTGCTCGTGCCTGCTCACGCTCGCTCTCTCTCCTCTCCCTCCCCCCCACCTTCTCTCAAATAAATAAATAAATAAAATTGTAAAAAAAAAAAAAAAAACCCACCCAAAACAAAAACAAACAAAAAAAACTTTCTTTCTTCCTATCTTCTTTTCTTCCTTCCTTTCTATTAACATATAATGTATTATTTGTTTCAGGGGTACAGGTCTGTGATTCATCAGTCTTACACAACATCCAGCGCTCACCATAGCACAGACCCTCCCCAGTGTCCATTCCCCAGCCACCCCATCCCTCCCACCCTCCTTCTACTCCAGCAGCCCTCAGTTTGTTTCCTGAGATTAAGAGTCTCTTACGGTTTGTCTTCCTCTCTGGTTTCATCGTGTTTCATTTTTTCCCTTATGATCCTCTCTGCCTTGTTTCTCAAATTCCACATATCAGAGAGATCATATGATAATTGTCTTTCTCTGATTGACTTATTTCACTTAGCGTAATACCCTCTAGTTCCATCCACATCATTGCAAATGGCAAGATTTCGGGGGTTTTGATGGCTGCATAGTATTCCATTGTATATATTTACCACATCTTTATCCATTCATCTGTTGATGTACATCTAGGCTCTTTCTGTTGTTTGGGCTTTGTGGACATTGCTGTTATAAACATTGGGGTGCACATGCCCCTTCGGGTCACTACATTTGTATCTTTGGGGTAAATACCCAGTAGTGCCATTGCCAGTTCATAGGATAGCTCTATTTTCAACTTTTTGAGGAAACTCCATACTGTTTTCCAGAATGGCTGCACCAGCTTGCATTCCCACCAATAGTGTGGGAGGGTTCCCCTTTCTCTGTATCATTGCCAACTTCTGTCATTTCCTGACTTGTTAATTTTAGCCATTCTGACTGGTGTGAGGTAAACAGCCTTCTTTCTACATCACCATTCTACCTCAGAAAACTTCAGTTTTTGAAATGCTTTCTATATGCTGTATTTTACCGACAGTCATGCAGTCTGCTCTAGTAAAGCTTTTCTCAGAGACTTAACATCTGTCTTTCTTTTCTTTTTTTTTTTTTTTTAAAGATTTTATTTATTTATTTGGCAGAGAGAAAGAGATCACAAGTAGGCAGAGAGGCAGGCAGAGGGAGGGGAGGAAACAGGCTCCCTGCTGAGCAGAAAGGCTGATGCAGGGCTCGGATGCAGGGCTAGATCCCAGGACCCTGAGATCATGACCTGGGCAGAAGGCAGAGGCTTTAACCCACTGAGCCACCCAGGCGCCCCCTAGCTTTATTTCTTTATTTTTACTTTTATTTTATTTATTTATTTTTTGTTTTGTTTTGTTTTTTCCCCAAATACGTTTATTTTTTCAGTGTTACAAGATTAATTGTTCATGCATCACACCCAGTGCTCCATGCGATAAGTACCCTCCTCAATACCCACCACCAGGCTCACCCAACCCCCCACCCCCACCCCTCCAAAATCCTCAGTTTGTTGCTTAGAGTCCACAGACTCTCATGGTTCATCACCCCCTCTGATTTCCCCCCATTCACCATTCCCTTCCTTCTCACAATGCCCTCCATGTTTTTCCTTATGCTCCACACGTAAGTGAGACCATAAGATAATTGACTCTCTCCACTTGACTTATTTCACTCCGCATAATCTACCTTTATTTCTTAACACATGTAACATTCAAGGTCATTAAAAATATGCAAACAAAAAATGAGATGTGATTTTCTGTTATAAAGTTGACTGAATTTAGAACAGTCTTATACTGATGAGTTTAAGTCAGCACAAACTTTCCAAAGACCAACCTGGCAACATATATATGCATACATACAGATATATACATAACACAGTCACATGTACTCACACAGACATTACTGCCCAGAACAAAGAATAATAATTCCATTGTTTTCTCTGCCAGTTAGCTCACAATGCTGTTTGTTCAGTTCTTGCTGCTGCCCTTATAGAAAGACACAGACAAACTCATCCAGCAAAGTGGGACTAGGATAATGAGAAGGCTAGAAATAATTAATAACATTCATATTCTTGACCCAGCATTTTCATGGAACTTATCCCATGGAAATAGTAAGTTAGTGATGCAAAGATTGAAGATATTCATTTCGACATTGTTATAGAGAAAAATTAGTAATATCCTCAGATCCTTAGTAAGGGATTAATGAAGTAACCTGGGCACATTTTGAAATTATTTAATACTTTTATTTTATTTATTATTTTATTTTATTTTTTAAAAAATTTTATTTATTTGCCAGAGAGAGTGAGTGAGCACACAAGCAGGGGGAATAGCAAGCAGAGGGAGAAGTGGGCTCCCTGTATTGAGCCCGATGTGGAACTTGATCCCAGGACCCTGCAATCATGACCTGAGCCAAAGGCAGATGCTTACCTGACTGAGCCACCCAAGCATCCCTTAATACTTTTGTTTGAAAACTACAGAAGAGTTAGAAGAACAGTATAAAGGGCTTTTTTTTCTTTTTTACTACAAAAAGGATGTTCTCCTACATAGGCATACCATATCCCTCCAAATCAGTCAATTAACATCAAATAATACTACTTAATCCTTAGACTTTATTCAAGATTTGCCAGTTGTCTTCATACTGTTTTATAGCAAAAGAATCCAGTGCACAATCTTGAATTGTTTTCTGTTGTCAGATCTCTTAGTTTCCTTAAATCTAGAACATTTCTAAGTCTTTCTTTGCCTTGTATACTGTGTATCAACACTCCATTATTTTATGAAATTTGAGTTTGATGTTTCTTCATGGGTAGATTTATGTATCTCTGGCAAGAATGTCAGTGAAGGTGAAGCTGGGTTCTTACTCTATTCTAGCAAGTTTCTTGCATGTTTTCATTTTGTCCCATTACAGGTAGTGGTAACTTTGATCGCTTAATTAAGGAGAATCTTCTATACTTTTTCATTGTAAATTAACCCTTTTTCCTTCGTAAATAATAAGTATTCTGTCAGGTGGTACTTTGAGACTATGTAAATATTCCATTCCACATTAAATTTTCCACTTTATCTTTGTTAATATGAGTTCATGGATTACAGTTTTAGTTACTGCGTCACAATTTGTTACTCTCATCATTTATTCTGATGTTCAAATTGTCCAAGATGTAGCTGCAGGAAGCTCCTCCTAAGCTGGTTCCCATGCCCCTTTTTTTCCTTTATTGTAGTAAAAACAAGTATAACATTTACCATCTTAATCCTTTTTTTCAGTGTATATTTCCATAGTAAGTCTTGTGGCCTTCTGACATGTCTTTGTCATTCTTTGAGCACTTATTTTTTGTCATAGAAAAAAGGTATAGACTCATCTTGTATATTTCTTTTTTTTTTTTTTTTTAAGCTTTTTATTTATTTGACAGAGAGAGACAGAGTGAGAGGGAACACAAGCAGGGGGAGTGGGAAAGGGAGAAGCAGGCCTCCCACCGAGGGGAGCCCGATGGAGGGCTCAATCCCAGAACCCTGGGATCATGATCTGAGCTGAAGGCAGCTGTTTAATGACTGAGCCACTCAGGTGCCCTCATCTTGTATATTTCTGTCTGAGCCTGAAGTCACGCATTTTTCCATGGATCCTAATTGTTTCTAGGGGGAGAATGATATTTATTGATCTGGATATTGCAAGTGCTCATGTGCTCCCAGACCCTTTCAGGAGGCAGAGTTAGGGAGTATATGTACCATACACATTTACATCTATATTAATTTGTATATTTTTATATTTTGAAAAGAAATTTACACCAATATCCAATTCTAGTCCAACACCACTGAATGTTTCCAGTTTTTTCCCTCTTCATGTTTACCTCTTTTCTGAAAGTGAAGAACCTGGTTCCTGTTAATATTTAATATATATTCACTTATTTTTTCAGGCCTCTCTTTTTACTTGTTTAGAATCCCATCTTCCCCGCCAGTGTGTGAATGCCCTCCCCACCTGGCTTGAGCTATAGCATCCCACATTAGGCTGCTGCCTTTGCAGTCTTCCACAGGGATGCTCTCCTCAGCACATTCAGACTGTCGTCCCCTCCTGTCCTCATACACATGCCCACTTACCCCTCTAGAACTCCCAGCAGCATACTTCCGATTTTCTTCTCATGTGAATGTCCTGACTCTGCTACATTCTAACACACTTCTCATTGAGCCATTCCTTTGTGGGGATGCCCTCCTTACCCTCCTGGGCTCAGACATTTTGCTCCAGGCTACCTCTTCTGCCCCAGGTACTTATTTTCCATCCCATTTGGGCTATGCTTACCCTACTCAACCCAATCTGCAGACACCTACCTTGCTTGGCTTCGCCTAATGGTTTTTGAGCTGAATTGTTCAAGAAGGGGATGTATGAATAGGAATTAAAAACAAAAAATCCAGGGATGCTTGGCTGGCTCAGTTTGAAGAACGTATGACTTGATCTCAGGGGTCGTGAGTTTGAGCTCCACATTGGGTGTAGAGATTACTTAAAAAAATAAAACTTTTAAAAAAAAAATGAGGAGTGCCTGGGTGGCTCAGTGGGTTAAACCTCTGCCTTGAGCTCAGGTCATGATCTCAGGGTCCTGGGATCGAGCCCCACATCGGGCTCTCTGCTCAGCAGGGACCCTGCCTCCCCCCTCTCTCTGCCTGCCTCTCTGCCTACTTGTGATCTCTCTCTGTCAAATAAATAAATAAACAAACAAACAAA
>JAQQSY010002725.1:0-13476 GCA_028646535.1 Procyon lotor
TGCAGGGAGCCTGCTTCTGCCTCTGCCTGCTGTTCTCCCTGCTTGTGCTCGCTCTCTTGTTCTCTCCCTCTCTCTGACAAATAAAAAAGTAAAATCTTAAAAAAAAAAAAGTCTATCCATTTAAAAATAAATAAGTACAAAATTTAAAAATAAAAACCCCACAGAAACTGTAAATAGTGGTGTACATTTTAGACCACTGCTGGGCCTAAGGTCATTCAGGGTTGCGGTCTTCCTTCCTCAGCGTGTGTAACATACCCCAGAGCCTGACGCAAGACTGTGTGGCCCCCCGCAGGTGAGCCAAGGCTGGGAATGAGAAGGAAGGGAGGAGGTGCAGACAGGGACCAGGGACAGCTGTGTCTTCATGTTTTTCATGTAACCCAAAGGTGGGGCGTTTGCTGTCCTTTGACGTCATCCTTTCTTTAATGACGGAATTACAGTCAGCCTCCTTGTGACCCGGCTGATTGTAGAAGATTGTTGGTTATCGGGTCCTTCTCCCCAGGCCACTTACTCATCTACAAATCCACTTGAGCGAGCCACTGTCCTACAATTCCAGACTTCACCTGCTAGAGACTGAAGAGACGGACTAGTGAAAGACCAGGGGAAGACCGCGTCTAGGTAGACACTTACGCCACGGTTGGATGTCTATGCCAGCTGCCTCTTTGACTTTCTAGGGTGAGCAAAGACGATTACGTCCAAAAAAAAAAAAAAAATCACAAAAAACCTTGCTGAAGCTTTGGTATAACAGAAAATGACCCTAAGAGCTTCAGACCGGATGCCGGATGCACGGACTTAACAAAGCCCAAGGCCAGACCTTGAGATCTGGAGGCTCTGGAGTGTTTTCCAATACCGACCACCAATTCTCTGCTTCTCTGACACCAGCTGGGAGTCCAACAGTGCAATTCCACTCAGATGCCAACGGCCTCGAGCGAGTGGGGATCCCACTGGTAAATGCTCAGTCTAAGCGGGTCCCCACCCAGATGCTGGTTGCAAGTCCTGGGCTACCTGTGGTTCTCATGGCCTGGCTCTAGATCTGGGTTCCCAAGACCCCCTGCTAAGGTCCCATCATTTGCTAACGTGGTTCACAGGACTCAGAGGGAGGCACTTACGTTTGTACCAGTTTAGTATAAGGGACACAAGTCAGGAGCAGCTGGTTGGAAGAAAGGCATGGGGCACCGTCTGGGGGGGTGGCGGGCTGCTAGGAGCTTCTGTGCCCCCCCAGATACACTGCCTGGCACATCTAAGTGTTCACCCATTGGGAAAGACATCAACTCTCGTTCAAGGGTTTTACTCCCCAGCTCTACCTTCTCCCCAGAGGTTGGGGGGTGGGGCTGAAAGCTCCAACCCTCTAATCTCTTGGTGGTTCTGGGGACCAGCCCTTCAGAAGCCCAGTAGGGGCCCCAGCCTGCCACCTCATTAGCATAAACTCAGGTGTGATCAAAGGGGACTCATTACGAATAATGAGACACTCCCATCACTCAGGAAATTCCAAGGGTTTTGGACTATGCATTCCAGGAACTGGGGAGAAGACCGAATAGTTCACATTAGTCCACAGGAGCCCTTCTGGTGTCTTTGCTTCTTGCACGGTCAGCCCCAAGGGGATAAGGCAGCTGGCACCCAGTCTGGGTACCGAAGCATTCTTGGAAGAAACTTTGTATTTGAGATTTCAGGAGAAGTAACTAAGGAGTCCTCATGAGAAGAGCAGAACTCTGTTGGTCCTCTTCGTGCTCTTTCTGTGTTGGCTCCTGGTCTTTTAAATTCTGATTAGTGGGCAATATGGAAAACCTGGAGATTTCTGATTTCTCTTTAAACATCAGAAGGGACTGCCAAAGTGATGCATTGCCAGCAAGTGTCCGGAGGTGAGTAGGGCTGTCTCTGGGGCAGACGTGTCCTCTCCAGCTCACCGAGGTCCCCTCCACACCCAGAGCCTTTCCGACACCAGGAGGCTGACACCACGGACACGTGGTCTGCACGACTTGAGGTTCATCGAATGTTCCCTAGACGGGGGAGGGTGGACGGCAAAGGCAAGTTCAAGTTCTCACCTTTTGCCACACCCAGAACGGCTTCGAGTCCCCAGACGCCTTGGGCTCCCCTTATCCCGTGATGATCCATTTAAGGACCCCTCCCCAAGCGTGTGGAGGGCTTGGGGACCAGTGGAAGGTTTAGGAATCTCCTTTTGAGCACAAACCACAGCTTCTCCCCAGGGTATACGTGCCCGTGACAAACTGGGCCGTTTCCGTATTTTTACTCCATGACATTCTGCCTTCTTGCCATCTTTGTCATTAATCGGTTCCATTTGTAGGGTGTCGGGTGTTTCCAAGGTAGCAGGCCATGCCGGTGGCCAAAAACGTTTCTCAGGCCCACGGAGTGTGTCTGAGTTCTTCCCATGTGTACGGCGGCTTAAAGGGAACCCCTATGCTCTGATTATCTAGACTCTTCTTTTGTGTCCTTTTTTGCCTGAGGGTCTTGGAATGTGAAACTTTTCTGTTAACGGCCGTAAGAATACAGTGTTGAAATTTTCACCACCAATAACGTGCACACAGCAAGAAAAAAAGGTGTCTTTTCTGCAGAGGTTTCAGAGTTAACAACAAAAAAATATATACAGATTCTAATTCCTTAGAGAATTGGTTGCGTTGAAATATTTACAGAAGGTCAAGGAGTTTCCCCTCCCGC
The DNA here is from genome assembly GCA_028646535.1 of Procyon lotor. Taxonomy (NCBI): domain Eukaryota; kingdom Metazoa; phylum Chordata; class Mammalia; order Carnivora; family Procyonidae; genus Procyon; species Procyon lotor. The sequence continues at coordinate 2,671 of JAQQSY010002725.1, forward strand.
CTGGAGCGGAGAAGTAAAAAGCTGTGGGCAGTGGTTAAGCAAGGCCAGCCTTTCAAGCCTTGTTTATTCTGGAAATAACTCTGGAAAATGCCTCCTATGGCTCCCCAGAGACCTGGAGGTGGGCCCGTGTCAGTACATGACGAATGAAAACAAGCCGTTCCTTTGCAGCACTGAGCAAAATCTTTTTAAAAAAAGGTCTTTCTTAGAACTTGCAGACGGACCTGAGGGACCAGAAATGAACTTGGAGGGGTGAGGAAGTTAAAGTGCGGGTCGAGACCCAAAAATGAAAATAAAAAATAAAAAAGATAAACATCTCACCCAACTTTGTAAGCGATTGGGATAGTGGAAATCATAGATGCATGAAGTCCGTGGAACGTGGGCCGTTTGAAGCGGATCCGACACACGGCTTGTTTTCATCAGTTCCCAGTTTAGTGGTGAAGTCCTTCCCCGGGGAGGGCGCGGCGTGGTCGGTGCTCCTTCTGCCCAGTGCTGGTCTGGGGCCCCGTGGGCATGAACGAAAGGTTACGTGCTGCGGGCCTCCCCACGAATAATGAATGAATGGCTGGCCGGGAAAGGTGGTATCCCTGGGACAGCCGAATCTGCGGTGTAGACCCCGTGGTTTCCGGCTGGAAAGTCCATCTAATCCATAGGCTCTCTGATTCCTAAAGCACTTACAGAAGTGGGCCTGGCGTCCCCTAAGAATCAGGGGAATCCGATGGTTTTGTTTGCCTCTCTCTCTGCCATTATTCTGAGACATCTAGCTCCCTCCTTGGCCCACCCACCTCTCCCCCAGGGACCCTCTGGGGGACCTGGGGCAGTAGGTTCCAGATGACCCAAAGGGCACAATCAGAGTTCTTTTTGGGAGCTTTCAAGCTGGATCCGAGAGAGAGGAAGCCCATTCTCGCCTGTGCTCCGGGAGTCACCAGGATACGGTGCTGGGAGCTGCTGGTGCTCCTGATGTGAGAGTAGGGGGGTCTCTGTGCAGAAGGATGGCGTTTAAGGGGCGTCAAACTCAGGCCATCTGAGTAATGCCAGGTGCAGTCCCTCAGGAGGTGAGAGCGAGGGGACATGCAGGGGCCATGGGTCTCATCTACCTCCTGATTCCAACTCTGTGCTTGCCCTTCCTGTATTTCTCGGGGCCCAACCACACCCCACCTCTTCTCGGCTAAGCTAGTTTGAGTTCATTTTCAATGAAAAGAGACTTAAAAATACAAGACGCGTGCCACCCGCAAGGCAAAAGGGAATTCTGCAAATTTGAGATTTGAGATTTGAAAGGGCGAGTCTTTGCTTCATGCGCAGACCTGTTCATCTTAGTTTCGTTCTGCTTTACAGGGTCACGTTCTTTCTCAAACAGAAAATTCTTAAACACGTCGTGAGGAGGAGGAGTCAGAGGTTATTGGGCATTCGCCACGTGCCCTGGGCCACTTCATGTGTACTTACGCTTTTCATCCTCACAAAAACCTATGAAACTCGTCTTCTCATTCCCCCTCCCCCATTTTATAGACGTGGAAACTGAGGCACAGGGAGGTTAAGCGGTTCCGCCCGCCCCGGGTTGCACAGCCAGTAAGCGGGACTAGATGGGATCTGAACCCCAACCTTCCAAGCTCACAGACTGGAATTTGAATCTAGAAATAGATCAAAGTATCAAAAACCAGTGGTTTCTAGTTATGACGATCTCGTTTGAGACTGAATTATGAATTTTTAATTTTTTTGGAAAAAAAAAAAACAACTTTTGCTATTTTTCAAGGCAACGAAAAAGTTGGGAATGCCCTCAAAGGTATTCTGCTCTGTGACTTGACCCTGCGCGCCACGAGGAGAGATTAGCCCAGAGACGTTTCGCTCTGCCTTTCAGGGGTGGAGCTGGTGTCAGCGTCCTGTATCTCCAGTGCCCATTCCGGCTGGACCATTCTGGAAATGCATCTGGAAGCAAACACTGACCCTCCCAGAAGCCAGAGCAGGGGTGGGGGGGTGTTCTGGCCTGGAGGAGCACACCTGCTGGGGAGGGCCGGGCGCCCTGAGACCCTCAGAGCCCGAGCTCTGTCCAGCTTTTGATCTTGACCATGAATGGCGTCCGATAGACCAAACAGAAAGTTGATTAAAATGCTCACCGTCGCCCTGTCAAGGTCCCCGAGGCACATGGAAAGTAGGAGAAGGTGGACTAAGGCTCGTTTCAGTGTCATTTCCGGGAAGCTGGAAAGTCCATCTAGTTTGATGCAACGACCACCTGCAGCCTTGATAACCTTGTTTATTAAGAATCTGGAACTTGCTGTCTGGGCTGGAGCCCTTGACTCTCTGCTCAGGAGCTTTGGCGATGCTCTGATTTTCTTCCTTTTTAGGTTTCCCCACGGTGAGCCCTCCAGAAAACAAGGTCACGTTGATTCACGGTGGTGACTCACACCAAGCTTTGCCCGGTCTCCTCTGCAAAGACTCAAGAGCAGAGAGTAAAACCTCATAACGGTTCCACGACGGAAGGCAAGGGGCCACTGAGGCACGTGCTGCTCATTCAGCTGGATCCCTGGGTCTTTGCCTTTGAATTCTCGAATGAAAAATATTCTAAAGCTACAGGAAAGACCTCTTGGGGGTCCGTGGGAACTCTTCTTCCCTTTGGAAAAAAATACCTATGGGACATACTAAGAAATAGACGTGTGTGTCTCTGCCCTCAGTTCTAATATTTGGTCTTTGACCCTTGTTTCTGACACAGAGTTCCTAAAACCCATGTAATTTCCTGGGTGATCAGAGTGCCTTCTGTTGTGATGAGGACACTCCTGGATGGCTTCTGGATGGGGGCTGGTCACCAAAAGGCCGAGCCATGGTTAGAGGCTGGGAACTTTCAGCACTGACCCCCGCCCTGCCCCCATTCTTGAGAGAAGGGTCTAGAAATGGAGTTAAATGGATGATCGTGCCTATGGGATGAAGCTTCCCTAAAATTCCCGAAAGTACAGGGTTTGGAGAGTGTCTGGATTGGTGAATACATCCACATGTCGAGGGGTCCCGGGGACACAAGCCGCTGTACTTGGGATCCTTCCTGCACCCTGACCTATATGCCTCTTTCTTCATTTGGCTATTCATCTGTTTCCTCTATTAGAACATAAACTTCCAAGTGAGTGTTCTCCTGAGTTCTGTAGGTTGTTCTAGGGTATGATGGAATCTGAGGAGGAGGTTGTGGGAAGACTGCTTTATGGCCCATCTCTCAGAAGCACAGGGGGGCCTGGACCGGTAGTCAGCCTATGACGCAGGCGTAGTCTTGTGGGACCGAACCCTTCTCCCCACGATGCTTGATGCTCCCTCCAGGTTGATGGGTTCACAAACGGCAGGACGCCAAGTTGGTGTCTGCGGGAGGGTTGAAGAATTATTTGGTGTGGGAAGCCCCTTCCCCAGATCTGGAGTGAGAAGTGTTGTATCGAGAAGAGAAAAAAATGTGATTTTCCTAGACAACCTACAAATTGTGCTGATCTTCAGGAATACAGGGGTGAACAAGTCAATGTCTCTAATCTCGTGGAATTTATAGGTAAACAGGCAGTTACAATTACAGTATGATAAATACCGTGACGGGCAAAGTCGAGGGTCAGGCAAAAACTGCTGAGGGTTTCTGCTTGGACTTTGAGTCAGAAAAGGGGAAATGGAGGGAATGATTCATCCAGACCCGGGGAGGTCTCGCTCTGACTTCTGTGAGGTGGGGAGTAATTCCCTTCAAGACATGTGTCAAAACAAAACAAAACACGATGACTTATTTATTTGGTTTTTCATTATATTTTTACTAACCCCCGCCAACCTACAGAAAAACTGAAATTACTGTACAAAAAACCTTTTTTATTCCCCCCAGACCCAACCTGATGGCTCATCAAAACTAAGACTTCAGTGCGCATTCTCTGCAAACAAGGATGTCCTCTATGTAACTGAGTGTCAGCTTCGGGAGGTTGGCTGTGACTCATTCACACCCCTGAATCCTCTGACCCCACTCAAGTTTTGCCGGTCGTCCCAAGAATGGCCTTCATGGAGAAAAGATCCAGTTCATGGTCAACACTGCCTTTTCCTTGACCCCGGTGATCATGCCCCTTTTAGAGAGAATAGGACAGTTGCTTTGTAGAGCGTCCCTCCTTTGACGTTTGTCTGAGGCTCCCTTGCGATTGGATTTCAGTGCACACTTGTCGCAGGAACAGCTCAGAGGTGGTGGGGCGCTCTCCCTGCCTCCTCCAACGGGAGCAGGATTTCCACCTCTCTCATGACCCATTATCTCACTAGGTGTCATCCGCTAGGCTTCTTCACCATGAAGCTACTCTGTATTTTGAGGCAGGTACTGAGAAACATCCCACTTCTCATCGGAGTCTTGATTCAATATGATCTCATGATTTCCTACTTTATCCACTGAGTTGTAATCTGCTACCATCTTTTCTTTGCTCTCCAAATCATCCTATATTTGATAGCCCCGATAGGAGGTCAACCCCCACAGGCTGACTTCTGTGTCCTTTTCGTGTTCCAATCACCCTCCGTGCATTCCCATTTTTTTCTACTGCAGATGGATGTTTCAGGTTCGTCTTCTACACTCTCTGTGCTGGCTCTGGCGTCAGCGACTTCTCCAAGAGACTTCTCCTGGCAAATGATACTTAGAAACCAAGATCTGGGCATCAGATGCGCTCACTGCTAGTGAGCTCTTGCTGGTCCAAGGGCCTCTTCACAGAATGAGCTAGAAATATATGTACACACACACACATCTGTTTCTATATTTTTACTGAAATCCTTGAGTCTATACCAATCCCTTAGCTCTGACCCCAAACCACGGGGCTCCTTCTGGTTTTCTCCCTTTCTGCATTTGTAACTCCTCTCTCCAAAAGTGAGAGGCTCAGCTCCCACTCTTCTAAATATACGCACTTCTTTGATCAAGCCCCTGTGTGGAATCAATCTCTGCCCCCCTCCCTCCCCATCATGTGGATTCCTCCCCATACCTGCCGGGCTCTGCCCGCCCAGCCTGCCCCACGCACAGAGACCCCTTCTGGGCTCCGAGTCCCCACAGACACGAACCTTGCTCTAGCACCCTTCAGGACTTTAGGGCAGAACTGCTGAGGAAAGGAACAGGAAGAGAAGGAAAGCAGAAGGGGAGAAGGGGGAGGGGGAAGGAAAGGAAGTGGAGAGGAACACGGAGGAGAACAGGAAGGGCCAATTATATTTTTTTAGCTTCCGTTTTCTCGCCTTTAAGTGACACACGATTGTCTCAGAACTTACGCTTACGTGGCGCAGACGTCCCGAGTTAGCCACCTCTGCGCCCCTCCCTCGACCTCTCTCTGTATCTGACGACCCATCTGTCCTGGTCCCCAGCCATCTTGGAATCCGCTCCAACTGTGCAGTTCTGGAACATCCAGTTTGTCAGCTTTACCGAGGAGCCTTTCATGTAGGAAAAGCATGAAGAATTTTAACATCCCTCCCGAGGAACACAAAGGACAGAGGCACGGGACATCTGATATCTCCGAGGCAATTTCATGCAATTATGAGATCATATCTCTGAGAGGGAAAAAAATAATACAGATAAGTGTATCTTTTTAAAGGTTTTGTCCATTTTTTAAAATGGAAATTAGCACCATTGTTTCTCTTTTCTTCGGATACTTTCGTCCGGTTTTCATCCCGAGTATTGGATCCATTTAACTTTCTTAAAACTAATTAAGAAAGCCAGAAAAATGTTAAAGTTAATACTAAAAATTTTTAGAAACTTTATGGGTTAAGTGTACCCCCCTCCATTTAACTGTAACATTTCAAAAGAAAGCTTGGGCCAGTATTGTCTGGTTCCATTAGAATTAATTAATAAGCTGGGGCGCCTGGGTGGCTCAGTGGGTTAAAGCCCTGCTTTCGGCTTAGGTCATGATCTCAGGGTCCTGGGATCGAGCCCCGCATCGGGCTCTCTGCTCAGCGGGGAGCCTGCTTCCCCCCTCTCTCTGCCTGCCTCTCTGCCTACTTGTGATCTCTCTCCTCTCTGTCAAATAAATAAATAAAACCTTAAAAACAAAAACAAAACATCCAGAGCCTTGTGTGGATTACAACGCCTCATCCTCAGTTTCTATTCTAGGCTAACTGTCTGAGCAGCTCAGAGATCAAAGGTACCTTATTCATGAGATGCATTTTGGCTGGTATTACACCAAAATGACGACACTGACTTTGTAGTTTTGTCAGGTAAAATCAAAACACCATTTTTAGTAACATCAGTATTCTATTTAAAACTTTTCAAATTTACGTAATGGTGGCGCTAGATCAAACCCAGCCTCCATGAAGACATCACATCTCCCAGAGTCCGGCTTACCCTGGCTTTGCTGTCTCCTTCCCATCCAGAACCTTCCGCAGGGCATCCTCAGAGTCACGTAAGCTCACAGAGTAGCCACTGCCCTTGTCGGACGAGGCAAGAGGGTTTCATGGGAGGTTCAGGAGGCAAGGGGTGATGACAGCTGGGAGGGTTTGGGGTGAGGGTGTCAGGCTTGGGAGGGGGTTGGGAGGGTCCACAGGGGAAAGGGATTGAAGAGCAAGTCAGAAATCTAAGCAAATTGCCTAATCTAAGCACAACAATGGTTTTACTCCCACAAACATACTGCTATTTTGGTACCTAGAAATACTACAGTATCAAAAGGACATGAGAAGACTTTTAGGCAGCGACAGCTACATTTACTCTCTCTCTTTTTTTTTGAAGCACGCTCCAGCATGGAGCCCAGTGCAGGCTTGAACTCACAGCCCTGAGATAAAGGCCTGAGCTGGAATCAAGGGTCAGATGCTTGACCCACTTAGCCACCCACGGACCCCTGTGTGTTCACTATCTTGATCGTGGTGATGGTTTCAGGGGTGTACCCATATGCCAAAACTTCTCCAACTGTACATTTTCAAATGTGCAGTTTATTTTATGTTTGTTTTATTGTATATCTCAATAAAGCTGTTTTTTAAAAAAATTATGGTGCCAATAAGGCTCAAATGAGTACTATAGTTGCTAGCTGTGTCAAAATCTAAACAAGTCAACTTGGTATCGAATTTTCTTTTCTTCTTCTTTTTTTTTTTTTTATTATTTTATTAGTTTATTTGAGAGAAAGCAAGAGAAGGAGCACAGAGAGAGAGGGAGAAGCAGACCCCCTGCTAAGCAGAGAGCCCGACACCAGGCTTAATCCCAGGACCCTGAGATCATGATCCGATCATGGACTGAGGCACCCCCAGGCACCCTGGTATGAAATTTTCTGTTTGGACCTGGAAAGGGCTTGGGCCAGTATTTCTACCTGCTGTCAGGAGGACATGGGTGCCCTCAAGAACCTTAATTACCTTAGATGAATTGTTTTCATGGGGGTTGGTAATTAACCCAGTGGTCTCTGTTTTGTGTGTTTAACTAGTTTGCATACATTTGTTAAAGAAGAAAACTTTTCCTCTACCCTCTTCGGTTCAGTCCCGTGGGCCTGCAAGTTAAACAGAAAGAAAGAGAGAGAGAGAGAGAGAGAGAGAGAGATGGTTTAACAGGAGAAAAGGCACATATTCTTATGAATATTTCTGTACATAAGAGTTCACAGAAAAAAAAAAGTGAAATTCTAAGAAGCAGTTGACTTGGGGGCTTATATACCATTTTAACAAAGGAAAGGGAGTTTGGGTTTCAAAAGATGATGAATCATGAGGAGGTAACCAGAAAATATATGGGAGGACTAATGGAAGATCAGAGTTCTTCTAGTAAAGTCTGTTTCTGCAAACTTGTTTGTCTCGGTCTCTGGTGATAAGAGTTCTTGCCTCTTCCTGGTACGGGGTGGGGGTTGGGGGGGCAGTGGAGGAGGGATGGGATTTGGCCAGTTTGGATCAGGGGAGACTAGGAGACACCTTCACAAAGGGAAATTTATGCCCTGCTTTTAGACAGTAGATGGGAGAGCAGAGAACTCTCCCCGCCCTTGTTGATTCTCAATTGCTTTCAACTCAAAATAATATTTTATGCTAAGGAGGCAGGTGTGTGGGTGGTGTACTGCGATCCCCTCTCACAGGGAAAACCACCAGCAATTAAACCTTCTAGAAGACTTGGTGCTTCCGCTCCCCACCGGACTGCCCTACCAGAGTCAGACCTCTGGAGGACCGAGCTGGCTGTCCTCTCAGGCCTGGCCTTCTGCAGTCTCACTCTCTTCTCCTTCTGTCTCCGAGCCCCCACGCACCTCTTTCCCTCCTGCCTTGGGCACCCCGCCTGCCGTCTACGTTTCCCACTTCCTCCCTCCCTGCCCTCTTATCCCCAGATAGGGCCCTCAGAATAGCTTTCATCTCTTTTAAAACCTCATGCGGTAGTTTTCTTCTCGACTTTGTTTCGATGGGTTCACGTTTTATCTGAATTCATGGACCTTATTCAGGGGATGCACAGACATCACTTATTTTTTTCCAACACAAAATATTCCCTTCTGCTTTATCCTGTCCCTCTAACATTCCTCTAGGTGAATAATCCCCATTTAGAAAGCAATTCCCATTGGAATGAATCCTCGCCCTTTTAAAAGATTAAAAGATTTAAAAGAGCTTGGCTCCGAAGCCTGAAGACCCCATGTGATCCTAAACTGACCCAAAAATGCGCTTGGGTGGGGGGCGTGTAGTATAAAGGAAATCCCTTTCCAAGAAGCTGAGCCCGTGCAGAAGGGCAGGCCCCTTGCCATTTTCCCCGCCGCTGTGAGGGTGGGACCTGCACTGTCCTCTTCTGCCCTGACCGAAACGATCCTTGAGAGACTGAAGATTTCTGCATTTTTTTCCTGGGTGGGGGTGGGGGGCCTGTTTCTCAATTAAATAGGTAAACAATTCAATTTCGAAGGTACCTTTTAGAAAGTGCATCCTTTGGTCTGAAACCCAGTCCTCCAGACATCATTTTAAAAAAAACTCAATAGCCCGCACGCACGTCAGGATCCCAAGATCCCAGACTCCCCTCGTGTGGGAGAGACACAGGACCGGCTCACACACGTTCAAAGGTATCGCTCCGGGTAGAAAAGAGCCACGAGGCTTCGTGGGTCCTCTTTTCCCTTCTGGGTGGGAGCGTGTTAATCCGCCTCCTGCCTCCTCTAGATTTTCTTCCCCGCTCTTAACCCACGTGCTCAAGGAGCCTGGAAGGATTTTCCCCGTCCCTCCTCCTCTCCCCCTGCCGCCCCCCCCCCCATCTCACACTTGGGCCAGTCGCGGGAGTTTACTATTTGGGGTGCGGGTTTTTTCAGGGAGGCTTGAGGATCTTTTCCATCTCTTCCACGGCCTCCTGCCTCCTCATTTTTCCCTCGGACACACAAGCACAGCAGATGGGCGGGGCAGCCAGGCCAGCGGTGCCCCCCTCGCTTCTGCCCGCCCCCCACCCGCCGCTCAGCCTCCCCAGTGGAACCACTGGGGAGTGGAACGCTCCGTGTGGGGCGTACATCGTGCAAAACCCAACCTTTCTTGTCGCCCAGCCCCATTTTCCAGCCGATCCTGCACAGGACGTAATCTTACCCCTAAGAACTTCACTATGTGCCTCTAACGGATGAGGACTTTGTCTTTTTTCCAACGTGAGTGCAATGCATTGTCGACCTAAGAATTGGCAAGAATCCTTTCACACTGACTAGTTGGGCCCCAGGGGACCACAGCCAAACGGCTGGGATTAGCTTGGGCTCGGGCTGGTCCACAGAGCTGGCGGTCGGGGACAAGGGCTGGGGAGGGACACAGGACAGGGAGGGCAAAGCTGCAATTCACTGACCCCTCTGGATCTGTCTGTCCTGCCTTGGATCATAACGCTCTTGGGAGAGCGACGGCTGTTCTCCCTCACCCCACCCCTCCCAGCAAGTCCCATAGGACTTCCTCTTCCGGCGGCTGCTAGCTTAGGGTGACCCCAGGAAAGGAACCCAGGGCATCTAGACCCAACTCAGCCAAGGTGACAAGGTACATACCGCACGATCATCTAATTCCCTACCTGTGTTCAAACGTCCCCCGGTGCCTCAATAATGGGTTTTTGCAGTTGATTTGTTCACACTGGGGTCCCCAAAACATTCACACGTCGCCTTGGACTTTTCCTTCTCTTAAGTGTCTTTGATTTATAATAGTCTCTGTCTCTCTCACACATACACAGACACACAATAAATAAATAACATTTATAAGTAAGTTTTATAAAATATATTTTATGTAAGATAGAATTTATAAAATCAATAACCAAAACAATCACATTATAATTAAAAATAACATTTATTTTTGTCTCCCGTGACAAAGAAACCTGACTGTGGATCTGGTAGAAAATTCCCCACGTTCCGAGTCTGGCCCCTTCTATCTTCTCGGTATAATGGAAATGACCTCTAAAGGTCTGATAAGATTCAGGGTTTTGTTGTGGTTGCTGTTTGGCAAGAATGGAAAACTGGATGAATCCACTGGTGTAACTCCTTCCCTGCCCCTAGTCTGTCTTTCTCTGCAATATTTACTTTGCTTCGTCTTCCCTCAGCTTACTGCCTATTGTGAGCACAGTGGTCCCAGCTGTAGTAAGTCACCTGGATGAACATCCAGTATGAAGAGACCACACATACCCCTCCCTGTAGATTAAATTCCCTGTTTATTTCAGCGAGGGTACTGAAGCTCATAGAAGTATGAAGAAGTTTGCTCTGCAGGGACTAGCCCTGGATGCCCCCTGGTTTCCTCAACGGGGCGAATCGTCACCATCTGTGCTCTAGTGATCCACGGCTGTTGAAGACAAGGTTGGCCAATATTGGGCTCTCCTGTTTCTCAAACCAAACTCAGCCTCAGCCAGGGCAGTTCCTTAGGGGGGAAGAGACTTTGGGAATCTGGGCTTCCCCGAGCTCCATCGATGCTTCCAGATCCCTACTGTTCTGGAAAGTC
>JAQQSY010002726.1:0-13476 GCA_028646535.1 Procyon lotor
GAAGATAAGGTCTTATGCCTCCATTAGAAAGGACAAATATCCAACTTTTGTATCAACATGGATGGGACTGGAAGAGATTATGCAGAGTGAAATAAGTCAAGCAGAGAGAGTCAATTATTTTATGGTCTCACTTATGTGTGGAGCATAAGGAAAAACATGGAGGGCATAGTGAGAAGGAAAGGAAGGGTGAATGGGGGGAAATCAAGTGGGCAATGAACCATGAGAGACTGTAGATTCTGAGCAACAAACTGAAGGTTTTGGAGGGGAATGGGTGGGGTGTTGGGTGAGCCAGGTGGTGGGTATTGAGGAGGGCACATATTGCACAGAGCACTGGGTGTGGTGCATGAACAATTAATCTTGTAACACTGAAAAAATAAGATAAACATATTTTGGGGAAAAAAAAAGATCAAAGCCCTAATAAAAAAAATAAAAATAAAATTGAGCTACCCTATGATGCTGCAATTGCACTACTCAGTATCTACCCCAAAGATACAAATGCAGTGCAAAGAAGGGCTATAAATACCCCACTGTTCATAGCAGCAATGGCCACAATCTCCAAACTGGAAAGAACCAAGATGCCCCTCAATAGTTGAATGGATGAAGAAGATATGATCCGTATATACAATGGAATATTATGGCTCCATCAGAAAAGATGAATACCCAACTTTTGTATCAATATAGATGGGACTGGAAGAGATTAATCTGAGTGAAATAAGTCAAGCAGAGAGAGTCAATTATTATATGGTTTCACTTACATGTGGAACATAAGGAAAAACATGGAGGACATTGGGAGAAGGAATGGAAGGGTGAATTGGGGAAATTGGAGATGGAGATGAACCATGAGAGACTGTGTACTCTGAGAAACAAACAGGGCTTTGGAGGGGATGGGGTGGAGGGTTAGGTGAACCTGGTGGTGGGTATTGAGGAGGGCACATATTGCATGGAGCACTGGATGTGGTACATAAGCAATGAATCTTGGGACACTGAAAATATTAAATAAAAAAAATTATTCTGTGTGGTTTGGTTTTCCATTTTTTTAAAAAGATTTTTATTTATTTGAGAGAGAGAGCATAAGCAGGGAGAGAGGTAGGCAGAAGGAGAGTGGGAAGCAGGCTCCCCACAGATTAGGGAACCCAATGTGGGGCTCTATTCCAGGACCCCGGGATCATGACCTGAGCTGAAGGCAAACACTTAACCAAATAAGCCACCCAGATGCCCCTGTTTTTCCATTTGATATTGAGTTGAATTGGTCTTATTCTGCAGCATTTACTCTTTTAATAATTTAATTATATTTTTAAATATCTAAAATTTTAAGTAGTTCAAATTCAAAATTATATCAAAAAGTATACTAGAAAAAAAAAGTATACTAGAAAAGTCTCATACTCATTCCTTGTCTTTTACTTTGTTTCCACCCACCTCCTATTGGTAAGCATTTGCATTAGTTTCTGTTTTATGTGTTAAAATACATGTGTTAAAATATATAATGCATATACCTATAATCTTTTTTCTTTCATAAAAGACAGGATACTGTGTATATCCTTTTGTGTGTCTAGTTTTTCTCTTTATTCATCCTGTCTTTTTTTTTATAATTGTATCTATATGAGAAAATGGATATTAGCTGAACCTATTGTGGTAATCATTTCATAATATATGTAAATCAAACCATCATGCTATATGCCTTAACTTATACAATGGTATATGTTAGTTATTTCTCAATAAAACTGCAAAAAAAATACACTTAATAAAATTGTATGACAGGGCAAGTTCCAGAGTATTTTAACCAGTTGATCCAGAATTTGATTATATTGTTTTTATAGATCATCATTAAAATGAAAAAAACACAAAATAATTTTTTTGTTTGTTTCATAGAAAACTTGCAAACCCATAAGAATATATCTCTGGGCTGCAAAGAGTCCCCAGACCTTCTTTTGAAATATTATGACTTATATGTAATGGTCTAATTGTGTCAATTTAAGAAATCCACATTACATTTTCAGAAGCTGCTCATAAACATTTAAGTGTTAGTTAGCTTTCTATGGTTTCATAATTTAGAAAAATAATTTTTTAAATATATAATGTATAAACCTTTACTCTCTTTCATAAAAGATAGTATATTATATATATTCTCATATATTTTCCCTTGACAATACATCTTTCTCATTATTTCATAACAGTGCATAGAGATTTTCCTCACTTTTCCTTATAGATATATAGTACTCCTTTGTTTAGATACAATATCTATTTAGCCAGTCTCATAAGGATTGACATTTAGGATGTTTCCAATATTTCGTGATTACAAGCAACACCACAATAAATAATATTGTATGATGTGTGGATGGTCTTTTAATACTGACTAAAAATCCATTAACAATGAATGAAAGATACATTCACCTATGTAGAAATAAAATTAAAAACTTTAGCATGCCAAAATAAATGAACAAAGACTAATGAGAGAAGATAAACTTGGACACAAACATGTACAATCTATATCAAACATAGGAAGCTAACTTCTCTGATGTATAACTAATTCTTATCATTTAAAGGAGAATGGACTGGCGTCAAATAGAAAAATGGTAAAACAACAAAAAGACAGTTCGTAGAAAATGATGTACAAATGGCCATTAAACATATGAAGAGATGTTTTTAGCTTAACTATATCGAGAGAAATATAAATTGAAACTATACTGAGAAACCATTTATCACACTTCAGTCAGGCAAAACTTCAGTAGCTTTTACAAGGCACTGTGATGAGAGGGTGGCAGACTGATGTATTGTTCACAGGAGAGCAGAGTGGCATACATTTTATTGATGTAATACGGCAATCATTAACAATATTATGTATGCATTTACCCTTTGGCTTAACAATCGCACATCAATGAATCTATCCTGAAATTTCACCTCTACAAACATGACTTTAAGTTTAAAATATACTATTTACTTATTTACTTATTTTAATTTCTTATTTAAGTGAAGTTGACACACAATATCACATTAATTTTGGGAATACAGCATAGTGATTTGGCAAGTTTATATGTTATGTTATGCTCACCACAAGTGTACCTACCATCTGTCACCATACAGTGCTGTTAGAATATCATTGACTATATTCCTTATGCTGTGTCTTTTATTCCTGTAACTTATCCATTCCCTAACTGGAAGCCTGTATCTCCCACTCCTCTTCCAAAAATTGTTATTATATTTAAGCTATATGGGATGAATGCCATGATTTGTTTGAAAAAGAGTTGGGTTTTATTGCCTTTCAGTTAAAACACTGGGAGAAAATGTTTTTGAAGGTACAAAAAAGTAATGGGGAACACAAATGATTTTAACTTCTTTTGGATATGTACTTGAATCTAGTATGACTTAGCTTTCATCAGATGATAAGGAAAATGTGTTTAAAATATTAGATTGACATTGTAGCATCTTGAGATACTTGGTCCAAACATCTCTGGGGCACGTTGCATCCTTTGAGGACCATGGGTCACTTGGATAGAGAGGCTTTTAACTGACGGTAATCTGTTGTGATCTCTCTTCAGAAACTGTTTTTGTAATTGTGTCCCCATTTTAAAATTTATTGTATTCATAGATCTTTAATGAGATTGAGGACCAAATTAATCTTTTCCAACTTTGTTGTAATGCACAAGCTAAGACTGTTACAGTTATCTGCTACATGAGGAGAACAAGCCATCTTAAAACATAGGGACTTAAAAGAACAATAATGTACTCATTTGCTCATGATCCAGCCAAGTCCACTGGACAGAGAATGTTCCCTCTTGAGGCCTCCTTTTGCTCTTTTATTCATTGCTGTCTGCAGATCTTGATTTTGCCTTCTACTTTTTTGTTTATGTCTTTTAAGAAGTCCTTCACTTCCTGTAACAAATGGTTTTACTTGCAGCTAAAAATAGCTCACTCAACCTGTTTCTTATACACAGAAAATTGAGAGTCCACAGACCTCTTTTAATTCTTGAACTGTTCTTGTCCATTTTAGTTTGAGCTGGTGATATTTTGTCAAAAGTCATTCTCTTAAAAACTTTTTGGGTTTTCTATGAATATTTTGGAGGTTTATTCTGTGCACTAAAAGCCTAATTTGTAGTTCCTGCCGAACAAACCTTTGCCTACTTTGAGTGTGTCAAACTACTATGCAGCAATATCCGTAAGAATTCAGAAGTCATTTGGTCTTGCAGAGAGGGGATAGGAGACTGTGGTAAATCTTTCAGAAATCTTAACAACCATCTTACAGCCACATCTTTTGTCTGCTTTTTACCTTGAGATCATATTTTATTCAATATAACCTGGACTTGATCTTTGCCATGAGGCATTTCCTCATTTTGAAAATCTTTTGCTGTCTGGAAAGCTATCCAGAGCCTTCAGTACTTCCTCTACATTTTTTCTCGCATAGCTGATACTTTTTTCTTTAGCTCATCTCCATCACAATACCTTCAGACACGCTGCTGAATGAAGTCAAAGAGCACTTCATTCTGCCTAGTAATCTTATGCAAATCTATAAATTCATTAGGTACATTTTCTACATATCCCATTACCACAGGCAGGGAGATGCCAAAATTTTACCTCTACATAACAGGTATTGTCCCATATCCAGCTTCCATTAGTAATTTCCTTATTGCTTTTCCAAGCTCACCAACGGTTTCCTTGTCACCCCACTATCAGGTCATTCCCAACGCTGATGCTGCAGTCTTTGGGCATCTATTTATTTATTTATTTTTAATTATTTAACAGCAGTACACTCATTTCAGGTACCAATTACTGCTTTTGTTACCTATCTCTACCCCAAAACCTAGTGACTTAGAACAACTACCATTTATTGAGTTCAGGATTGGCAGTTAGGATATGCTTTGGCAGGGCTGGATTATCTCTGCCTCCTGTAGTACTGACCTGGGTCACTCATGATTGTGGAAGATCTAGGATGGCTTCCCTTTCATGTCTGATGCCTCAGCTGGGTTTCTAGGACAGCTGTGTCTCATTGGTATTCTCTTCTTGTGTAATCTCTCATTCTCCAGAGACTTTCTGCACATGGCTATTCTGTCCAGGAGAGTAATTATACTTTTTTACATGGCAACTGGCTTCTAAGAGGGCAAGGGTCCTGAAGATCTATGCTGCAGTATTGGTACAATGTCATCTCTAGGATATTCTATTGGTCGGAGCAAGTCATAGGGACAGCCCAGAGCCCACATGGGAAAGGATATGGATGTCATCCCTTGGTGGAAGGAGTGGCAAAAAACTGTGGACATTTTTAATCCACCATAGCTAGTAAGTTTGACCAGCCTTAAGGAATAACTGTTGTATTTAATTTATTTATCCTAAAATGATCTATATAAATAGAGTTCTCTACCAGAAGGCCGAGTCCTCTATTCATCCAATTTTATTTTATTTTTTTAAAGATTATTTATTTATTTATTTGACAGAGAGAGAGAGAGAGAGAGAGAGATCACAAGTAGGCAGAGAGGCAGGCAGAGGGGGTGGGGGAAGCAGGCTCCCTGCTGAGCAGAGAGCCTGATGTGGGGTTCGATTCCAGGACCCTGAGATCATGACCCGAGCCGAAGGCAGAGGCTTTAACCCACTGAGCCACCCAGGTGCCCCATATTCATCCAATTTTAAAATGTTACTCTCCTAACTCTGAGTCAGACACTTAGTTGATTGTCTACTGCTAGGACAATTTTTGCTCTCCCTTTCCTGCTGGGGCACCTATGCTCATCCATCTATCTCCACCCCCATTGTGGATTTTTACTGTTGGTTCACTTTCTAATGATATCTAAAAGCCTCTGGGAAACACAAAATTAAAGTCCATGTCAAAATATTATATGCTTATTAGGATGAATGTAGTTGGATAGAAGTGTGAGATCCATTGCTGTATAAACACATATTGACTGATGACAGCAGAATTTATTCCAACTGAATTTGATTTCAGCAATGATATCTAAATACTATTTTGTTATTTACCTGCTATGTCACCAATATCATGTAAAGAAACACATAGCATTTTCATGTAGCTATTTAATACAAGAACATTTTAATATAGCCAAAACAATTAAAATTTAAAATTAAAAACAATTTAATTTAAATTGTTTTAATTTAAAAACAATTAGAATAAAACCCAACAATTAAAATTTCAGCTTTTAAAAAATCACCAACCAATCAGCTTAATAACCAATTAACTAATAAGACAAATTCATTGGTCAACAATTTATTATTACTTAAAATAAATAGTTTCCTTATTGTTTTAATTAACTGATTGACTAAACTAATTAGTGACTAATTACCAATGGATTGGAAATGAGTTTACCAACTGATTTCTTGGAGGGTAAAAAAGGGGATGCATCCCATGTATAGGCTAGAGTTCAGAGGTGGGAGGAAGAATGGGATATGCCTGGAGGAGGGGTAAGGATAAGACAAGGATGAGGGATGAGTTAAGGCACAAGGATGGCTGAGAATCAAGTATGGCAAAAAGATCAAGGAATGTTGCATAAATTATGGTGTACCAAATTAGCATCATCATCATCATCATCATCATCATTGCCATTATTATATTTTTTGTCACAGTTAAAGAAAAAAAACCTTGAAAACCCATCAAAGAGATATAAAAATGCTCTTCTCCTACTGCTCACTGTCTTCCATCTGACTCTTGCTCATCTCCATGATGATGCCTTTCCCCTTGCCATCCTTCTGGAGAGTGATCCCTCTTCTCCAGCACCATATTCCATCCATCCAGCAATGTCTGTTCAAATGCTGACCTTTTAGCAAGCTTTCCCTGGAGACTGGTCCATACCTTAGCCTTAAAACTGGCCCTATCTGAAACACATAATTTATCACATCAGTATATATCACGGCTCACTCTATAAAATGCAACAAATACTGCTAACTTGTTTCTTTATATTTTGGTAAATGTGTGCCCTTTATCTCACCTACACTAGAAACTATTCCTTTTTCTTATTAAATGCCCTACAAATACATATTGGATGGAATGGTATTAAATTGCTACACACAGTTGACTAGACAGAGAAATTTCCTGCCTTTTGGGGTCTGTACAATTCTAATCCTCCAATTAGCATTATAATTGCAAAGGAACAGAGTGGTAGGAAGAAAAAAAAAAAAAACCTAAAAGAAAATGATAAGGAGCTCAACCAGTTCTCAGAAGTCCTGGATTCTTGCTCCACCTCTCCCATTTACAGTCTTTGTGACTATCAACCACTCTTGACCTTTAATCTTTTCTCTTGTTAGGAGGCCAGTGTATAACATGCTGGATTCCCACAGAGATGCATCAAGGATGACACATGGCCATAACTGTGAGAGAACTTTGACAACCCTGACGCCTCATGTGTCATGTCATGTTCACTCAACTTGAAGACCCAAGTTCGTAACATAGTATATACAACTTGGGTTCCATATGAGTTGCTTGGGCTGAATTTAAAGGTAATGGATGTCCAGGAGACATCAACTTTGAAGACTTGAGTTTTTTTTTTTTTTTAAGATTGATTATTTATTTATTTATTTATTTATTTATTTATTTATTTATTTATTTGACAGAAGGAGAGAGAGAGATCACAAGCAGGCAAAGAGAGGGGGAGGGGGAAGCAGGCTCCCTG
Organism: Procyon lotor; assembly: GCA_028646535.1. NCBI lineage: Eukaryota > Metazoa > Chordata > Mammalia > Carnivora > Procyonidae > Procyon > Procyon lotor. Next base: position 7,602 of record JAQQSY010002726.1, read on the forward strand.
CTGAGCAGAGAGCACGATGCGGGGCTCGATCCCAGGACCCTGAGATCATGACCTGAGCCAAAGGCAGAGGCTTTAACCCACTGAGCCACCCAGGCACCCCGAAGACCTGAGTTCTTAACATAGTATATACAACTTGGGTCCCATATGAATTGCTTTAATTGAATTTAAAGGTAATGGATGTCCAGCTTTTCTGAACCATATCAGTACTTTAGATGCCCTTAAGACTTAAAACTCTTTAAATCCTTTTTTTTTTAAAGATTTTATTTATTTATTTGACAGAGGGAGAGAGATCACAAGTAGGCAGAGAGGCAGGCAGAGAGCCCAATACGGGGCTGGATCCCAGGACCCTGAGATCGTGACCTGAGCTGAAGGCAGAGGCTTTAACCCACTGGGCCAACCAGGCGCCCCAAGACTTAAAACTCTTTAGTTTTCTTGCATTTAGGGCTTCATCTTCCTCCTCAAACTAGAAACTTGAGCCTGTTTTTCTTAGTGTAAACTCCATATTTTTCTTTGAGTAAAATTCAGACATATCTTCATGAGGTGACCTGTTTCGTGCCACCTCTTGCCTTAATGTATATAACTGCCTTAATTTGAGTTCTCTCAGAAGGAGACTTGGGGACAATGACTTGAGGTGATCGCAGGACCAATAGGGGAGTAGGGAGGTAAGACAGGAAAGGGCATGTTCTCAAGCCAGTGTCACTGTAGTTGATGGGGAGCTCAGCCCCACAAGGGAACTCTGAAAGATGATGAGGGTTGGGTATTTATCTTGCCCACTCTCCTTAGCCATTTGCAGAGGGCTGCTGGGGTGGGTGGTATTTTCTGGAACCTCCAGCTTTCTGTGCCCTTGGACTGAGTGGGCTCCAGCTGCCAGAGAAGGCCCTCAGGCAATTGTGTATAATGGGATTCAGGTGGGATACCTTCTGCTTCGGTGACATTTAATCTCTGTGCCTTGTCCCTGGAACTGCTATCTGAAAGCTGTGGATTTCTTCTCATTTCAAGACCTGTTGAATACTACCCATCTACACCTGAAACAACTACGCTTTAATACCACCTTCCTCTGCTCAGACATCAGTACGTCTCCAGTATATAATCCTCAGAAGAGTCAGCGCCGCTTATGACCAGTACGAACATGTATGATTGCTTTGAGATTTCGGTGGAGTGAACGGCAGCAGGCTTTGGCAGAAAGGCAAGAGGCTATGGTTTCAGTTAGATCTCTCCGATCGCAGTGCTACCAGCAGCTTGTTTTTCAAGCGTAAGAAAAATGAGGCATTTCTATTTTCCTCTTCTACTAAACATTTTTCTCCAGCCGCAGTATCATTCTTGTTCCTTTGCAGGTCTCTTTCTGTCAAGGATTTCCACATGATTTATAAGCACACTGTCTCAGCTGCCTCCACTCCAACAGGCACAGCTTATTTGCAACACTGCAGGAGCCTGTCCCGAGTCACCATCTTCCTTTGAGATGGACCTTTCACTGCCAATCATTCTGGTTTCCTGCACATCTGACCAGTTTTACCCCGAAGACAATCTTACCACCACCTACCGTGCCTCATTGACCCACCCAAGGTATCCTTCTTCCCATTCTTCCTAAACCCATGCATGTATTCCTGTCCTGTAGCCAGTGCCTTTTTATCATGGCACATTCCTCAGGGCAGAGATCAGAAAACCTTTTCCGTAAAGGAAAAAAATAGTAAATAACTTGTTTGTGGACCATAGAGTCTCTACTGCAACTCTTCACCTCTACCACTGTAAAGCAGAAGCAGGTCTTGACAACAAAGAAGTGAACAAATATGGCTGTGTGCCAATAAACTGTTGTATAAAAATGGGCAGTGGGCTAGATTTGACCTGGAAGCATAGTTTGCCAATCTGAGCTTATTAACAATAAAGAAGGTAACAACTTTCTGTTAGAGTTCCTGGTATATAAGCGCTCACCAAACATTTATTAAAATGTTTTGAGGCATGTGCAAGAAATAAATTAATATTCTTACCTTAACCAAGATAATTTGGTGAAAACCACAGATTTCTATACCAACATATGAAGATATTCACATGATATGTCTCCTCCACTTAAATGAACAATTAGCACATTCTTTTTAAAGCAACGGTATCAAAGCAAAATTTTGAACTATGTAAAAATTAAAAAAAATTTTTTGAAGAACAAAATAAAGATTTGAACTCTGATTTTCAGTTCCTTTCTCTGCAATTCAGACACCAGCAGAATCAGTAAAATAATAGTGTGCAGATTGATAGGACTTTTTTTCCACACTTAATGTTTTTAGAGTAGTTTTAACTCTACAGAAAAATTGAGAGATAGATACAGAGATTTCTATACACCCTCTACCCCACACATGTGTAGCTCATTTTTACCTGCATTGACACATTGTAATTTCCCAAGGGTTATAGTTTACCTTACGGTTCACTCTTGGTGTTGCATATTTTGTGGGTTTGGAAAATGTGTAATGACTTATATTCATCATTATAATATAATTCAGAATATTTCATGCCCTAAAAATCCTCTGTACTCCACCTATTCATCTCTCCCCTGACTCCCAACCTCTGACCACAACTGATTATTTTACTGTCTTCACAGTTTCGTCTTTTCTAGAATGTCATATATTTGGAATCATGTAGATAGACTGTAGCCTTTCAGACTGGCTTCTTTCACTTAATAATATGCACTTTAGGTTCCTCCAATTTCTTTCATGCCTTGATAGCTCATTTCTTTTTCTGCACTGGATAATATTCTGTTGTTCAGGTCTACCACAGTTTATCCATTCATCTACTGATACCCTTCAGTATCAAAGGTGCCGGCATCAAACAATGGCATCAAATGGTGCCAAGTTAGATCAATGATGAATAAACCTGTTACATCTTTGCTTGGGTTTTCGTGTGAACATAAATTTTTAACTTCTTTGGATAAATACCAAGTAGTGTGATTGCTGGGTCATATGATAAGAGTATGTTTAGCTTTGCAAGAAACCACCAAACCATCTTCAGAAGTAGGTGTGCCATTTTGTATTCTGACCAGCAGTGCAGGAGTGTTCTTGTTATTCCACATCCTCACCAGCATTTGACATTGTCAATGTTCCAGATCTTGGCCATTCTAATAAGTATAAAGAGGTAACTTACAGTTTTTTTTTTAATTTACATTTTCCTGAAGAAATGATATGCAATATGTTTTTGTATACTCATTTGCCATCTGTATATCAACTCTGGTAAGGTGTCTGTTAAGGTCTCTAGCTCATTTTTAAATTAGGTTGTTTGTTTTCTTGTTGTTAAATGTTAATAGTTCCTTGTATATTTTGGAAACAATCCTTTATGAGATATGTGTTTTTGCAAATATTTTGTTCCAGTCTATGGCTTGTCTTCTATTTCTTTTGATTTTGTCCTTTGCAGAGCAGAAGTTTTTAATTTTAATGAGTTCTAGTTTACCAATTATTTTTTTCATAGATCACCTCTTTTGTGTTGTATTTAAAGGATCATCATTATACCCAAGGTCTGCTAGGTTTTCTCCTATATCATAGGAGTTTTATAGTTTTGCATTTTACATTTAGATCTGTGGTTTTGTGAAGGTTGTAGGATCTGTGTCTAGATTCATTATTTTGTATATGGATGTCCAGTTGTTCCGGCACCATTTACTGAAGAAACTATTTTTTCTCTGTTGTATTGCCCTTGCTTCTTTATTAAAGATCAGTTGACTGTATTTATGGGGGCTTATTTCAGGCTCTCTACTCTGTTCCATTGATCTATTTGTCTATTCCTTCATCAATGTTACACTGTTTTAGTTACTACAGCTTTATAATTAGTCTGAGGTTGGGTAGCACCATTCCTCCAACTCTGCTCTTCTTGGTGGCTAGGACTTTAAATAAAATGTTTTTGCTTAAAGGAAATGAATAAAAGAGAGAGAAATTCCTCAAAAATACTAAAACTCAAGAGAATATTACGTTATCATTTTGGCATATGTAAATCTCACTCATTAAGATAAATCTTTATTTTTTCTGTATAGGTGATGTTATTTTATGGTTACAATCAAGAATTATTCATATTCACTGATGGACTACTGTATGGAAGAATAATATTTTCATTTATTGAAATGGACAAGAATGTAGGAGAATTAGACTTGGCAGCACAGTGGGTATCAACAATTTGACTGGGATTAATTTGAGAATCCAATTAGTCATCCGAATGAAAAATAGATTTATAGTTATACAGTTAGATATACAAATATAAAGTTCTGAGGAGACATAAATTTGGAGGCACCAGGGTACAGATGATATTTATTGCTATGAAACCAGATGAGGTCACCAAGGAAGTGACTGAGTCCTGGAAAGGCCAGTATTTAAAAGGTCGGGGAGATGAGGATCCAGTAAAGAAGATGGAGATTGTGCTGTCAGTGAAGTGTGAGGAGACTTGAAAGGGAATGTAGCCCCCAAAGCTACCTATTGGAAAGCTATTTCAAGAAAGAAAGATTGTTCCAGGCTGTCAAATGCCAGTCCTAGGTCAAGTAGGATTAGGAATTGGACTGATATCTAACCACTGCATCTGACAATGTGGGGGTCAAGGAGGATCTCAGAAAGAATTGTCTTGGTGAAGTAATGTATGGAAAAGCTTGCCTGGAATGAGTTCAAGAGGAATGGACCAAGAAGAAATAGAGGCAAAAAAGAAACACAGTTTTAAGAGATTTGCTGCAAAGGGGAACAGGGAAATGGAATGTTAGTAGGAGAGGAAATAGTTATCTATATACTGATGGGATTGATCTGATAAAGGAAATTTGATGATATGGGGGAAAAGGAAGTATCTTGTAGTAGACATGAGAAGATGGGAGTCAGTGCCCATGAGGGCTCGCCCAACCCCTTACCCCCACCCCTCCTAAATCCTCAGTTGGCTTTGGATAGGGACTCAGATGATTTATTTGCAGTAATGGGAAATAAAGCAGAGAATATGAATATTAGTATGATTGAGTGGAGAGGAATTAAAATTTTGAGAAGGAAGTTGTGAAATCTGGGGGGGGAAAAGGGAATGAGTGACCGGATGAGGGAATTGTGAGACTCTAGTATTTCTAATATCACCAGAGACTCTAACACCTGCCTTGTAGGTGTTATCAGTGAATTTACAATGAGATCAGTAAGTATCACCACGCCTGTTTCTCTAACTATGTCTAGTTAGAGTGCACACTGATGCAAGTGTGCACTAGGCAGACGTGAATTAACAAGGCAGGTGAGCACCAGGCGAGATTGATAGAGAGGAAGTGAGACAAGGGCGATGAGGTATATGCAAAGGAGTTTATCATGATGGGAATGGAGTGTCTGTCATGTGAGAATGAAAATGCTTTAAGGGAAGTGAGTGTTTTAAAAGGTCATAGGATCACTGTATTGTTGAACTTGGCAGAGTTATTGAATTGAGATAGTGTGCTTTCCTTTTACTTCCCTTTCTCTAATTTTCTACATTCACTCTACCAGTGAGTGCTATACATTTGACCTTCCCAATATATGCAGACTCTGAGCACTTCTGTGCATTTTCAAGATGATTATCTGGGCCCACGCCATGATTATGTGCCACCTTGACTGTTGTAGTAGCCTCATTGATGAGCTTCTCATATCCACTCTTTTTTTTTTTTTTTTTAGCAGATAAAAACAACTATTTTATTTTGCTCACAATTTTGTGGTCAGAAATTCAGGAAGGGCTCAGCTGGACATTTCTTGGGTCTTTTTTTTTTCCCTAAATATGTTTATTTTATTTTTTCAGTGTTACAAGATTTATTGTTCATGCTCCACACCCACTGCTCCATGCAATACGTGCCCTCCTCAATACCCACCACCAGGCTCGCCCAACCCCTCACCCCCACCCCTCCTAAATCCTCAGTTTGTTGCTCATAGTC
>JAQQSY010002727.1:0-13475 GCA_028646535.1 Procyon lotor
GTAACAAAGGAAGAGTAAGACTTGTACACTGAAATCTACAAAACATCACTGAAAGATATTTAAAAAATCTAAATAAATGGAAATATATTTCATATTCATAGGTGACAAGACTTAATATTATTAAGATGGCTATACTCCCTAAATCTATCAACAGTTTTCACTGTAATACCTACCAAAATACTAGCTGCCATTGTTGCGAAAATTGACAAGCTGATTCAAAAATTCATATGGAAATACAAGGAAACCCAAACAGGCAAAGTGATCTTGAAAAAGAAGAACAAAGTTGGAGGAGTAACATTTTCCAATTTCAAGTCTTGTTACAATAATCAAGACAATGTGGTACTCACAAAAGGACAGTCAGAGAAAAATGGAATAGAATTGAGAATCCCAAAATAAATCCTTGCATTTATGGTCAATTGATTTTTTGACAAGGGTGCCAAGACCATTCAGTGGGGAAAAGATGGCCTTTTCAACATATTGTGCTGGCGCAAGTAGATATCCACATACAAAAGAATGACGTTGGACCCTGCCTCACGCAGAACATAACTGGTATCTCAAAGGGTATAGCTACATGAGTGAAGCCCTAAAAACAAGGGCTTAAACTATAAAACTCTTGAAAGAAAACTCAAGAGTAAATATTTATGATCCTAGATTAGGCAAGATTTACTTAGAACAGCAAAATTACAAGTGATAAAAGAAAGAAAAAATAGATAATCAAAGACTTCATCAAAATTTAAAACCTATGTGCATCAACGACCATGTTGAAATAAAAAGACAACCGGAAATAAAAATAAAGAAAATAAAAAGACAATAAAAAGACAACCCACAGAATGGTAAAAAATATTTGTAAATCATGTATCTGTTAAAGGGCTTGCATTCAGAATACCTAAAGAATTCTTAGACCTCAAAACATTTTTCAAACATCGCCTAATTAAAACATTGGCAATGGATCTAAACAGACATTTCTCCAGAGAAAATATGCCAATGGCCAATGACGTTCAACATCATTAACCATGAGGAAAATGCAGATCCAAACCACAATTAGGTAGCACTTCAAAACCATCAGGATGGCTGTATTCAAAAGGAAAAATAAAAGTGTTGTCAAAGATGTGGAAAATTGGACCTCTCACATGTGACAAGCAGAAATGTCTAAGCAGCACAATCGCTTTGGAAAAGTTTGGCAGTTTTTTGAATGGCTGAACATGGAGGTCCCATATAACCCAAGAATTTCACTCCTGTACAAATGTTCACACAAAAACTTGTACACAAATGTTCGTAGCAACATTATCCATAATGGGCAAAAAGTAGAAACAAGGCCCCATCTATAAACTGATAAAGGGATAAACTAATGGAGTGTCTATACAATGGAATATTATCGGGCAATAAAAAGAAATGAAATTTAGATTGTGATTCAGCATGGATGAACCTTGAACACATTACGCTAAATGAAAGAAACAGTGTGCGTGTATGAAATGTCCAGAAGAGAAAAACCCATAGAGATAGCAGATCTGTGGTTGCCAGGTATTGGGAAAAGGGAACAAGAGGAATGACTGCTAACGGGTATGGGGTTTCTCTTGAGATGATGAAAATGTTCTGTGAGGAGTTACTAGTAATCAATGGACAACTTTGCAAATACAATAAAATCCATAGAACTGTATACTTTGAGATGGTGAACTTTATTGTGTATGAATTATATCTTGATAAAGCTGTTAAATATATTTAAAAAACTCACATGCACTTGTCCTTATATCTGCTTTTCTTTTTTTCCAAGATTTATTTATTTATTTATTTGAGAGAAAGAGAGCACAAGCAAGAGGGGAAGAGGGAGCGGGATAGAGAATCTCAAGCAGACTCCATGTTGAGAGCAAAGCCCAACTCAGGGCTCGATCTCACAACTCTGAGATCAGGACCTGAGCCACCCAGGCCCCCCTCTGTATATCTGTTTTTTAAACTCACCATCTAATATAACTTGACAGCAAAAGAAATAATGGTAATACAAAACCCTAGTTTATCGTATCCAGCTCATATTTCAATAATTTCCACCAATGAAAAAAGAAAATATAACCAAAATAAAGAGTCATTACATTTAATTAAACATTTCAAAACTATACCCTTTAAAGTAGTATAAGTAATCACTATAATGTCTTTCCATGCTGTACTGACAGTAAAATTAAGGAAACAAACTCTCCCTAAATCAATATGTATATATTATGGTTTAAAATGTTAATTAGTTTTCATCTAAGCATTAACGTCCCTTGGAGACACAGTGAGAAAAGCCACAGGTGGGGATGAAAGGAACACTGCTTATCAGAAATGAGGAATAATGTCTATGTTGTCAAAGTAACGAAATTGTCTCATAAAAAATGTAAGATTTGACATTCATTTATCAATATTTCTAAAATGCAACTATTATCTTGCCTTTGTGTAAATTTCATTTCCTAGTAATGACTTCACAGTTTCCCTCCTTCATATGCATGTCTCATTTATTTCTGTTTCCAGAATAAATTAAGCCAGAGAAACTTGGCCTGGGCTATCTCTCACTCTCCACGGGAAAGACATCATTGTTTTCACTCAGAACACCCATTGTATGACAATTGCTCACTCGGTTTCCAGTTTTCCACCTGAACCCTCTCTTACAATGTTCCCCAGATCACAGAGCTGTTGCTGGCAAAGGATCCCAGAGGTAAAATCTAGCTTAGGATACAACGTAGTGGTCAACAAATATTTGTCGAGCTAAATCCTCTACCTTTTGGCGTAACTCATTCCTCCCCAACTTCCCAGTGAAGCAATGGTTTATACTCCAGTGACAGGAAACTCACTGCCTTATACGTTTCTGCATCCCACCATCAGCAGCTCTAGTTATTAGAAAGTTCTACCCTTCTGGACTATTTTTTTTTTAAAGATTTTATTTATTTGACAGCGAGAAACACAGCGAGAGAGGGGACACAACGAGAGGGAATGGTAGCGGGAGAAGCAGGCTTCCCGCTGAGCGGGGAGCCCGATATGGGGCTCGATTCCAGGACCCGAAGGCAGACGCTTAACTACTGAGCCACCCAGGCACCCCTACCCCTCTGGACTATTAACCTCCTGGGTCCTACTTGTGTCTTCTGCAACCACATGCTATCCTGCTTTAATGCTGTCCTGTACATACTTGGTTATGTTTATCATGTCTGATGTTGATTTGTCCTATTTTTGGTTCCCATGTTTGTTTCCAAGCTCAGAACATTATATTTCTTCCTGCTATCATTGTCAGATTGAGCTCCTGATTCAAGTTCGAGCAAAATTATTTTTGGATTCTGGTTCTTGGATCCTTTTTTTGGAAGGGCGCATCGGCTACAGAACTCATAGGTTTTGAACTTATGATCGATTCTTGACACATAATACTATTCCAGCCCTTTTCCAAGCAGGTGTGCTCCTTTTAAATAAAATGTAGCTTTCTTCTGGTTGCAAGGTCTATCCTTCTAAGCCTAGATGACACCTGACTCAACTGGCCTCTCAGCAAATAATTCTTTATGGGTCCTTCACTCCAATAACTTAAGCTCCAGTTCTGCAAAGAAAAATCTCCCTTTCTGATTACATCTATGTAGCAGCTATAGAACTTTTCTATATACCCCCTCTCTTAAAAGGTCCAACATGCCTAGGGTTTAGTAGTCATTAACACCATTTCCAAGATTGCTTCCAATGGTGTACATGTCCTTTAAAGTAGCAATAGAACAGGTTGGGGTACACAGTCTTGAGAAGTTTTGGAAAGCTTGCCTCCCTATTTCAGGCACACTTCTCAGATACATGTCGTGTTCTAACTGGCCATTTCATATAGATGCAATATGACTTCCCTATATTTTTCTAACAACAGCTCCTTTGCATCTCTACCACAATGCCAATACTAGGTGATCCCACTCTGAAATTCTCCTTAGTGTCCTGTGCATCCCAAAGATCTAGATGAACATGCTGAGAGAGAAGGGTTGTTTTGAATAACTGCACCTCATCTCCAAAATTTACTTATTCAAGCAAAATCCTTTTAGGATTTGATCAAATATACCCATGTGGATGCAATCTTGACATAATAATGATCCATCCAACAGTTTCCAACTGATTTGTAAATGGGGATTTCAAAGATTTTGCAAATGGTAATTTCATTCAACATGGCCTTTTTAAACAAATTTTGCACATCAATCTCTCTTTTGGGGCCTAGACAGGACTAAGGAATAAATGCCTTCAGGGCCTGACTCATGTGGTATATTGACATTTATCACTGAAGACCACAACAGTGCCACAAATCAAAAGACGAAAACACTGAGCCTATGTATCAAACATATTTAAAGTTTGGATCTATGACTAGTAGGCTAAAATTTTCTAAAAACAAAGTAATTTCTTGGCCAGGTTTAATCATTTCCAACAGCTATACTAAATGTCCCCAAAATGTTAAATAAATGAGCTCCAGCTATTCTCAACATCTCCATTTTGAAAGTTGTAATAAGAAAAAAAAGTATATATTCACAAATAGACTACCCAAATGCCATTAAATGTCTTATTTATTAATAATTCTAAACAAGTTGCTCATATACAGTAGCAAGTTAAGATTAAAAGGCTTCCTACATTTTTTGTTGTATTAAAAAGAACTCCTGCTGTTAAGATTGTACTTATTCTGTACATAAGAAACAAATAGTTAAGGATGAAGTAATTAAAGGAACTCTCAAAATTTCAGCATCCTTGGAGAAAAAGAATTTTATGCAGAAAATGTCATATTTTACTTGTATTTCTATTCCCAGCCCAGTACAACAGAATTGTCCTAAAAAGGGTACTGATTCTCAGCCCTATAAATTATATGCACATTTCCAAATGTTACCCTGGTTATATCCTTCTTTTTTTTAAGTAAATAAACAATTTTCTTGTGCACTGTTTTCTTGTGATAGCTGAGTTAACTGGGTTTTTGGTGGTTCTCTACTATGCCTCAAGAACTTACTAACCCAGTCAGTCTCTTAAGTTTTCTTTGGAAGCATGAAAACTTACTTAAACATCATAAAAATATGTCATAAAAAATAAAAAATAAACAAAAAAATATGTCATTATCAGCCAAAACCAGAAGGTAATTGCAAAAAAAAATTGCAGAGTAAAGGGCTGTAGCACTTGAATACCACACCAAACACCCAGAGAGCCAAGAGGGATCTTCATTTTTCCCATTCACAGAAATAATGGTTAATATGTTTTAAGAATTAAGGTAATTAGATTCCTTGAAGTAACCAAAATTGTCTTTAATTCTGTGAGTTTACATGAACGTTTTTCCCCTCAAAGAAAACTAAACTAATATTTTTAAATCTGGGATGCTCTAAAATATTATTTTGTTTTTTCATAAATAAGAAAAACTTTAATGTAAGTAATGTTAAATATGAAACCATTTGGCAACAGGTCACAATCCCAAAACAACATGCATAGCCAGTCAAAGAAAAATAGGAGATGTTATTCATCAAAACTCCCTCAGACTATCTAGATGTAATTCTTATAGGTGCCACAGAATAACGAGCATTGATTTTAGTTCATTTAGAAGCCCAAGGGGATGGTAACATTATAAAATCCTTAGATTTTAAAATTTTTTCCTCACATTAACAGGACAGTCGTCAAGAAAATAATCATGTTTCATAATCTTATATTCCTATTTTAATATATTATATTTTTAATCTTCTCTGTTTGCGTAACCCAATATTTTTATTTATGCCATGTAACCAAAATCAAAGATTTGCAATCTTTTTAAAATACTGTTTAATACTGGATAACTGGTTTTAAGGGCACAATATAATAAAGAAAAGACACTCACTAACTTGCCTTGAAAAATTATTTCTACTTTTCACATTCTATATAGCTATATAGTGATACAAGTACACAGAGTCTGGTAAAGCACTTAAATAATCAACACTTGTGTATTAAAACTTTATCCATCATGGTAACTCAGGTTTGATGTGGTTAAATCCTATGAATGACTTGGCATAAATTGTGTTTCCTTCTGAACTGATATAGCATAGAACACTAAAGTGAGTAGTTATTTGAAAGAGCTTAGTCAACTGTCCATTGCTTATTGTTATCATATAAAGCTACTAATATGCCAATGAGAATGCATACTTTTATGCATTGGTTTTAAGACCAATGCTTAGATCTATATCGATGGGTTGCTTATAAAAATTAAAGTATAAACAAGTCATATTTATGACTCTTCCAGAAAAATCCTTTCAGTATTCATATTCCTATTGTCAAGTTCTAAGTCTAGAATGTATTGCTGAGTGATGATAATTTTCAAGGTGGCAAAATTCACATCAATATTCTTGTTCGGTTAGACTTTCCAATCAAACAGGAAGAAAACACATTAGTATGACAAAATCTGCCAGGTGACGATCCCACACCGTTTAACAATATTCATATATATTTAAGAAGATATGAACAAGTGAATATTCTCTTGTAAAAAAAAAAAACTAGTCATTCTCAAAAGCATAACAAATAATTCTCCTAGACTATCTTATTAGCAACATCATGAATTATACAACAGAAACGCTTGTTCAAACTGTTTTTTTTCCTAATAAGAAACACTGCATTTTAAAAAGCAACCTCTATTTTAATATTTAATACTTTAGCATATCTATATCTCCAAAAGTAGCAAGCTACTTAAGAAAGAAGTGCACTTCTTGTAACGTTAAAAGCATTTCTGGCATTCCATATTATCTACTTTTTAATGACTCTATTTTCCTAGCATTAAAAATGAATTAATCTCTTTCTTCCTAAGTACTCTGTTGAACATGGTGAAAAAAAATAGTTCAACAGGTTACTTTCCCTTGTAAAAACCATATAGATTGTTGCCTCTCTTTGCATATTTGATTTAAAAGCAAAACATCTGACTGCATCCAACTTTAAGTTCAACATCTTCTCTGGGGTTTCACAGTCACAAGATTTACTTATTTCCCATTGAATTTTATTGACTCTACGGTAGAGTACTGAAAAACAAAAGGTAATTAAGGCACAGTCTATATAGTTTCATTCAACAGAATAGTCTGAGTTTTAACCTACAGTCTAAGAGTATTTTAAAGTAAATTAATATAGATAATTTGGAGTAATCTATAAGAAATATAACTGTCACATCAGTTTTCTAAAGATAGAGTTATTAGGTCAAGATGTCATACTTTTGCATTCTGACATGTTTCAATCATGAGAGTATTTGCCATATGTTGATTTAAATCACAACAGCTAACAATAACATCTTGATGGAAGATTGTTTAAAAAATGGAATAAAGAGTTCTGGTTCCGGGTAAGATGGTAGCCAACAGCTACCGCCATGACTCTCATTGAATGCAAAAGGACAGAATGCAAGCAGAAGCTCTCTAAGAGCTCTGAAAAATAAATAGTATTGGGCAGAATGAAGGAGAAGACCAGGATTTGAAACACCACCATTCCAATAGTAAGTAACCATGTTTTCCCTCTGGTATAACCCTGGCCTGAACTCAACACTCTGGTAGTGGGTGGTGGGGCAGTGGGGCGAGAACTCCAGGAGGAGGCCTCAAGTGCTGGCTCACAGATCTGGAAAGGATAATCTGAAGGGGCCGAGAGGGCCTAGATACCCCATTTTCCCTCTATTCGCCACTGTCTTGCACCTCAGTGCACAGCAATCTGTCACGACAGGCACAGCCAGCAGCAATGAGAACTTGTAAGAGCCAAACTCTGGGGGAGAGAACATGTCCTCTTCATTTGATGGAACTAGGGTTACAAGAAGGTGGGGCCAACCAACCTCTGCTTGTTTGTTTCTGTCTGTCCTCCCACAGCCCAGGCCTGGATGTTGACCCAGCTACTGAGTACATGGAGGGAGGGGTAACAAAGCCTCAGTACTCTGGATGGAAAAGAGAGATGCATCGACCAACAGGAAATTTCTGGGGAAATAATAGAAAGAGGGGAGCTTGAAAAGTGACCTCATAAAGTTTTTTGAACACCTGGGCTCACCTTCAACTGCACATATATAGGTTAGATCCTATTCAGCATGCCAGGATCTTCGAGAATTGAATTAGTAGAGAAGCCACCACACAGGTCTCAAGCTCGTCTTAGGTGATAAACACACATGACACATGCAAACAACACTGAACTGACACTGGAACTTTGCTCCAAGGTGGTGAGTTCAAAATCACACCCTAAATCTAACCAGCTTAGCTGATTATGAAAAATAGAAATATCAATAATTTTACAAAATCTAAACAAGATCTAGAGCCTTGTGTGATATTCAAAATATCCAGAACAAAACAAAAAATTACTCAGCACATGAAGAATAACAAAAATCTCAATTGCATAGAAAAAGATTTGAAGCGACACCATTCCATGACAATAAAAGGTCAAGTCACCAAAAAGACAATAACCATCCTAACTGCGTGCACCAAAAATAGAACTAAATAAATGAAGCCAAAACCAACAATACAGAAAAGAGAAATAGACAAGTCTACAAACATAGCTTAAGATTTCAACACTTCTTCAGCACTAGCTACAATGTGTAGGAGGTAAATCAGCCAGGATTGAAAAGAACTGAAAATTAACTCAACTGAATTTAACGGACATTTACAGGTTACTCAACCCCGCAACAATTGAATATACATTCTATTCCAATGTGCCTAGATCACTGCCCAAGATAGACCATATCCTGGTTCATAAAACAAATAATAATAAACTGGAAATAATTAAGATGATATATAGTATGTTTTTAGATAATAGTTGTTTTAAACTAGAAATCATTAACAGGAAACTAAGAGAAAATTTCTTTCAAAAACCTGGAAGATATCAACAATTCTAAATAATCCATGAATCAAAAAGAAGATCTTAAGGAATTTTAGACAATACCTGAAACTGAATGAAAATGAAAATACAATATGTTAAAATTGTGACATGTATCTTAAGTATAGGTGGAAATTTATAACATTAAATGCCACTATTAGAAAGAAGAAATGTTTCAAAATTTTCACTTTGAGTGACTAGAAAAAAAGCCAAATAAAAACAAAGCAAGCAGAGGAAAGAAAATAAGAAATACAAAAGCAGAAATCAATGGAATTGAATAAAGAAAAACACTGGAGGTCAATAAATCTAAAAACTGATTTATAAAAGGCCAATAATTGATAAACCTTTGAAGAAACAGGATAGAGAAGACACAGATTATTATTTTATTAATAAAATAATTTATTAATAATTTTATTAATAAAATAATTTATTAGTAGTAGTTAAGAATAGAAAAGGAAAAAATCACTACAAATCCTATAGGCATTGAAAGGATAATGAAACACTATATGGACAATTCTGTGCACATAATTCCAACAATTTCGATGAAATGAACCAATTCTTTGAAATCTACAAACTGCAAAAACTGACTGAAAATTCAATAGATAACATGTATGATCCTATAACTGTTAAAGAAATTGTCATTGGGAAAAAGTATTTTTTGAAAAGAATAGACAGTTTCAAGTGTAGACAGTTTCACTAGCAATTTCAACAAACCTTAAAGAAGAAATAATACCAACTTTACACAAAGTTTGTACAAAAATTCTCTCGGCAAACAAAAAATAGAAAAGAACTTTCTTAACCTAATGAACAGCATCCACAAACATCCTCCATCTATCATCTTACTGAACACTGTCCTGAGTAATCCTGGCCAGTGCCATAAGTCAAGGACAGAAATAAAAGGTATACTGATTGAAAAAGAAAAGAATAAATCTGTCCCTATTTGTTGATGTCTACATAGAATACCACAACAGATGCCCCCCAAAATAATAATAATAATAATAATTTCCTTAAAAGTAACGAGCATGTTGAGCAAGGTCACAGAGTATAAGATCAACACACAAAATTAACCATATTTTCACATTCTGGAAATGTACATTTCAAAATCTATTTTTTCCAAAGTATCATTTACAGTATCTCCAAAAAATGAAATACTCTAGGTATAAATATGAAAAAATGGATGTATTTTCTCATATTTATTGAGATATTTGAGAATATTTATTCTCACATTCATATTGAATAGAGTCAATGAGAATCTATTGCAGAGAACTATAAAGGACTGATTAAAGAAGTCAAAGAAGACTTAGTAAATGTAAAAGACACCATAAGCACCAATTGGAAAACTTACATAACAAAGATGTTGGGTAGGAGCTGGGTGGCTCAGTCAGTTACATGCCTTATTCTTGGTCTTGGCTCAGATCATGATCTCAAGATTCTGGGACTCTGCCCTCAGCAGGGAGTCTACTTGAAGATTCTCTCCCTCTGCCCCTCTCCCCACTTGCACTCTCACTCTCACACTCTCTCTCTCTCAAATAAATAATCTTTAAAAAAATAAAAATAGAAGATGTCTATTCTCCCTGAATCTTCTCTAGATTTAATACAATTCCAATCAAAACTTCTACAAGACTTTTTTTTGGTAAATATGGACAAGCTGATTCTAAAATTTATATGGAAAAGCAAAGGGTCTAGAATTACTGAAACGTTCCAGAAAAAAGACCACCACAGTTGGAATACTTACATTTTCCAATCTTAAGACATAGTATAAAACTACAGTAACCCAAACTGCCTGGAGTTGGTGGAAGGACAAACACACCAACCAACAGAACATAATGGTGAACACAGAAATAAACCCAGCCCAAGATAGCCATTAGGTTTTTGACAAAGATGCAAAAGTAATGAAAAGGACAAAGGGTCACCTTTCCAGGAAAGGGTGTTAGGACAACTCAGCATCCCCACATGCCAAATATAAATAAATCAATAAACCTAGGTGTAAACTTCGCTTCTTATGAAAAGTTAACCAAAACATAAATCTAAACATAAGATGCAAAATTATAAACTTTTAGAGGAACATAAAGAAGAAAATCTTTGTGACTTGGGGTTAGGCAAAGATATGGCAGGAAAAGCATGACCTGCAAAAGGGTAACATTGATAAATTTAGCTTCATAAAAACTGAATACCTTTTGTTCTGTGAAAGATACTCTTCAGAGAATCAAGGGACAGCTTAACAAACAGGGAAAAAATTCCTATAATCACATGGCCAACAAAGACCTTGTATCCAGTTCCATATCCTCAGTGTAACAAGTGATTATCTAAATCAAGATAGGTCTTAAAATTCATAGACATGGACACCAAAAAGAAAATAAAATCCCTTTAACTACACAGTAGTTTTAAAAAAATAAGACAAAATAAGGAAAAATGGAGTAAAGTGAGTAAAAACTTCCAGTTACAGTATTGTTTTTTTAATAGAGACCTGAGGTAATGCTACATAGTGTGGAATCTAGGCATCTTTATATATTTTTTTTCAGATAGCTTTTAAAATGATCTTAATTACCCTGGAGATTAGTCACAGAAAGTAACTAGGTTGAAGGAGAGAACTAAGCCTAAGACCTCTGCCCTCTGAGAAAGCAAGAACCAAAAAAAAAAAGGTCTAATTAGTGTCATTGGCAATGAAATATTGAGGTAGTTAACTGTTACAATGGTGTTCTTCGACAATTTACAACCACCAAGTCAAATGCATTTTCATTTAATCTAATCAAACTGCCCTATTCTTGCATAGTGCAACTGCATTAATTAGAAATCATCCCCGTTAGTTTACTTCGGATATTAATACTTCTGTTAGTTTAATGTAAAGTCATTTTTCAGTTGACCTGTATATTATGCATGCACTTCTCTAACACTGTGTACACTGGTGAATACCACACTCATGACCGTTTTCTCCTGACTCCTGTGAATGGGAACAACACTCCCTATTTTTTTTAAAAAAACACAATGGTATTATGGGAAGCTAATTAACACTTAAAAATAAAAATATGTTCTATATTCATTTCAAAAATCCAGTCTCCGACCCAGAACACGACTTTGCTTCTTTATTACAATAAGATATATAAGCAAATTAAATCTTTAGGCTCTATGGGGATGTTTCATCTCAGTGAATTTGCAACTATTTTTCACAAAAGAAATAACATTCAAATGGTCTCATTTGGAGCACAGGGATAAGTGGATGAAATTTCTCATCTGGAGGCATCAATTTGATGCAAGTAGGTGAGGAAGTTCAAACAATATCTTAAAATTCAACGGCCCAAATTCATTCATTACTGGCCAATGGCCATTAAGAGACAAAGCTAATTATTGAGGATATTTATCATAGGTATGGAAATACACTCAACAGTTTTACTTGTTACAACCCTCTTTAATAGTTTGGGAGCTCAATTAAACATTCCGGTTAAGAGTACCACATGCCACACCTGACAGCAGTCACTCAGAATGCTATCGAACCTGAACTGCAGCTTGTCAACAGGGCAGCATTAGGCATTCTTCTGCAAGATTCTCTGCAACAATGCACACAGTTGCTCAGGTGCAGGGATGCAAGGTACAGGAGTGGAAATGAGAGTTACCCTGGTTAAAAGTCTGATGCCCAATGGGATCTGTCTGCCCTATCACCCCATAAGCATAGCTTCCAGAGCACCCCTAGTGGCACATAACATGGATAAGTCACCATCCTCAGCAAAGCCCAACATTATGGCAACTCTGCTGGGTATTTATAATTAATTTATAATTCCCTCCAGTACATAGGCAATCCAGAAGTCATGGCAGTAGCAATACTGCGGAATAAGCGAGTTGGTGTACTACACTTAAAAGGTTAACAGCTGACCAAAAGGAGAGAATCAACCAAAGGTCAGGTTCTCCTGCAGAAGAGAAAGGGTTTGCTGACATGTTGCTCAAGAGTAAATGCAAGAAAGGCAAGTTGGTATAGAGAAAAATGTTCTAAACTGGCAGTGAGAAGACATGGACCCGAACCCTTATGCTGCACCTTGCCAGCTGTGTAAGACCAGGAAACTTACTTTACCTCTTCAACTTCACGTTTTTTTAATCAGTAAAATGGAGATGATAGTTGCTTTCAAGCATTTAGTTTGAGGATGATATCATAAGGCAGATTTGGATTTACTTGGAGGGTGGCCCAGCATGAGAGTTCAGTTAATGTTAAAAAACAAATGAATGCTGATAAAACAACAAACTTCAGTGTTGGCGAATCTATAGTACTATGTTATAGTTACCAGCACATGAGAGTTAAAGCCTAGAGTCTGACTACAATCAGCCACTAGTTAGCTATGCCTTCATATTCATCCATTTACTCCTCTAGATGCATTGCCAGGTCCCCACTAGATTAAGTACTTTTGGGGCAACAAGGACCATATCAACTCTAAACATCCTCCTTAGAACTCAGCCAGGTGCTCAATACGTTCTCGTTGAACAATCACACTCATCAAATAGAACTAACAGGAAACTAAACTGTACCATCTTGTTTGGAAAATTAACTCTTCCATAACATAAGTAATATAGGTGATCCCAGTTTTTAAGCTCATTCACTGAAATCCATTCAATGCATATTGGCTGAGCCCTTACTAAGTGTCAGAGATGATGTTAGATTCTAGAAATACACTCCTAACGGGCTAAATAAATCATCTTTG
>JAQQSY010002728.1:0-13472 GCA_028646535.1 Procyon lotor
ACCTCCACATGCTTGCCAACAATTGTTATTTCTCTTTAATAATAGCCAGTCCAGCCGGTGTGAGGTAATATCTCACTGTGGTTTTGATTTGCGTTTCCCTGACGATTGGTGATGATAAGCATCTTTCCATGCACCTGTTGGCCATCTGTATGTCTTCTTTGGAAAAATGTCTATTCAGTTCCTATGCCCATTTTTAGGTCAGATTAGTGATATGTCTGTTTTGCAATGGTATTGTAGGAGTTGTTTATATATTTTGAATACTAACCTCTTATCAGATATAATTCTACCAAAAATGTCTTCAGGAAAATCTAGATTTTTTTTTACCATCAAGTGCCTAAAAATACTTTCAGCGTCTACTCATCACCTACCTTAAAGCTGCTTCTACATTTTTTGGTTATTTCTGGCAGCAGCATCCCACATTTCCAGTTATCAAAATCTGTATTAATTTCACAAGGCTACCATAAGAAAGTATCACACAAGGCGCCTGAGTGGCTCAGTCACTTAAGCATCTGCCTTTGGCTCAGGTCATGATCCCAGAATCCTGGGATTGAGCCCGGCATCGGGCTCTTGGCTCTGCAGAGAGTCTGCTTCTTCTACCCCTACCCCCTGCTTACACGTTCTCTCTCTCTCTCTCTCAAATAAATAAATAAAATATTTTTAAAAAGATAAATTTTAAAAAGCAAAAGAAAGTACCACACAGTGGGTGGCTTAAAACAACAGAAATTGATTCTCTTGCATTACTGGAGGCTAGTAGTGCAAAGTCATGTTATCAACATAGACATCTACAAAGCCCTGTAATCAACCTAGACTTCTGAAATTCTTCCTCTCGTCTTCCCAGCTTCTGCTGGTGGCCACAATCCTTACCATTTCTTAGTGTGCTGCTGTTTTTCGACACTCTGCCTCTGTCGGCCCTTGCTGTTTTCCCTGTTTGTCTCTGTACCCAAATTCCTCCCTATTTACTACCATATCAATCATATTGAGCTAGGCCCCACCTTAACGACTTCCTATTAACTTGATTGTGCCTGCAAATACCCTATTTACAAATAAAGTCACCTATCCAGGGAGCGAGGGTTATGACTTTACATATGTTTGGGAGGGGGATATAATTCAACCCGAAGAGAGACCAAGCTATCTCACTAAGTAAGATCTGTGAGCGACTTTGTGCTCAAGTCTCTTTTATTTCTTTTTTCTTTTTTTCTCCCCTACTAGGGATTTGTGGGTCCTATAACTTAGAAGACTTTTTCCTTTCTTAGAGACAAAATTCTCTTTTCCTTCCCTTGGACTTTTTTTAAACATCCCTTTCCTTGAGCAAGAAAAAATTACCAAATTGGCTTTCCTCCCGGGATTTCTATTTATATATTGATTAGTCATTACCATTTTTTTTCTGGGTAACTCAGTGCAACACTCCAATCGATGATAATTCACAAGAAGGAAAAGGGAAGGCACTTTTGTACAGTTTGGGTGATCTAAATAATTTGTGGGAGACTCTAAGAGATGTAGGGATCAGTTTGGGATGGGTCGCTGTTTCTGAGTTGACATTAAGGGAAGGGAACAAACTGGGGATTGGGGACCATTATGTGGTGAAGGTTGCTTAGCAACAGATACCCTCAGTGACAGATAGGTATAGAAATATAGGTCTGGGATCATCACTGATAACAAAATAGTCATCAAAGAGGGGGTTGTTTTAGCATTCTTCAGTGCAACACAACTTGTCAGACTGATTAATTACAGGGTTGCTCTTTCCTTCAGTCTGGAGAGTTCTTGACTCTCTCATGACTAAAATTCTACATGGTGTGGACTGTTGCCAAATATCCTTACTTCATGCTGTCCGACAATCACTGTAGATGTCAGTTTCTTCATAAATCATATTCCTTCAAGGCTATGTTTTTACAAAGGAGTATTTGTTTCTGTTTTTTATCCTCTACTGCCTTTTTCTTATTGTTGGTTTTGGTTGGTTTGGGGAAGAGAGAGAGTTAAGAAATACCATGCTCCTTCTTACTTCACTCAAGTGAAGAAATTATTTTTAAGTCAAATAAGTGTGTGATGTAGAATCCTAGTATTTATTCAACACAAAATGAGTTTGATAGCGATGCAACCATGCAGTGAGATTATGATCAGTTAGCAACTAAAGTGAAAAAAATAAACTGCAGAATGAATAATATCTTGTTGATAATCTTGTTGATGTGTACATGTAATTTCTGATTAACACATAAGATTATTTCTAATGACCAACAACACCTTTTTGGAAAATAATTACCTACTCAGTCAATTTTATTCAAGTTATTTTCCCACAAATAGGAAAATTAGTATGATTCCATATATTGCCCTAAGAAGATCCTCCTCATTCAAAACTGGAATTTTAAACAAAAATGAATATCAGAAATTATCAGTTGTAGAGGAATGGCAAGGAGATGGATATAGATAGTTTTAGGATTTCGGTGGTACATAAAAATATGGAAATTGACTTCATGAAGCACATTTTAAGTACACAACAGTATGCTTTAACAATAATCCTGAGACAATTATTTCATTTTTTTTTAAAAGATCTTTAAAACTAAGGGGAGGGGCACCTGCATGGCTCAGTGGGTTAGGCCTCTGCCTTCTGCTCAGATCGTGATCTCAGGGTTCTGTGATCGAGCCCCACATCGGTCTGTCTGCTCAGCAGGGAGCCTGCTTCCCCCCTCTCCCTGTGCCTGCCTCTCTGCCTACTTGTGGTCTCCTTCTCTCTGTCACATAAATAAACAAAATCTTAAAAAAAAACATACAACTAAGTGGAAATTATGAATGTTTGAAAAAAACTGAATAATTTTAGAGAGGGTACAAAAAAATCCACACACCTCTAAAATTAAAATAAAACTAGTAATTGAAAAAATTTCACTTCCTTTATGTTTATGACATAATTCATTCTCTGGTATATACATAAAAGAAACTTTTTTTAAATTTAATATGAACTTCTTTGGACTGACATCTCGTTTCTGGGAAATGCTGTGGCTGTCACATACACTTGTCATGGAAACAATTACTCTGAGTGCATTTTCAAGTAACAAATATTAAAGAGGTACACAGTCACAACATGGTTTAAATGTTCACTCACACAAAATTAAAACAGCAGTAGCAAGAAGTAAACCAATCCTGTCAATGAAATGAAGTTAAGGTCAGTCTGGGGAAGATGCTTAGTGAAGAAACTGGGAAAACAAAAAAAAAGTACTCTTAAAAACAGAGGGCGTTTTGGGGCACCTGAGTGGCTCAGTGGGTTAAGCCTCTGCCTTCTGCTCAGGTCATGATCTCGGGGTCCTGGGATCGAGCCCTGCATCGGGCTCTCTGCTCAGCGGGGAGCCTGCTTCCCTCCTCTCTCTCTGCCTGGCTTTCTACTTGTGCTCTCTCTCTGTCAAATAAATAAAATCTTAAAAAAAAAAAAAATAGAGGGCTTTTTTTAAAAAAAGAGTTGTGCTAAACATAGAAAAGAGAAGGCATGAGCAATAACAGAGTGGGTGAGGAGCAAAAGTTCTAGAAAGAAAACTGTTTTTGTTTTAATCCACGTATTACCAAGACTCATACACAAAGCACTAGATACAGGGCTTCTCATGACTGGATCACTGGAATACACTCTTTTCAAGCAATGAGTTCCAAAATAACTTGACTGGAGGATTTGTTTATATTAACGTATAATCTCAGCTGGAATGTACTGCTACCATTTAAAAAAAGAAGTCAGAAATTTAAAAATCACTCAAAGATGAAATAAAAAATCATTCAGAGATATAGAGAATCCCAAGACTTTATCAAGCCCTAGAAGTTAAAAACCTGATGGAATATAATTAAAGACATTTTCAGTAATTTTAACATTAAAAAAAATTTCCAGTTTTAAACTATCTTGCTTTAAACTATTGTTTATTTAAAGTTTTTATTTAAACTATTACCTATATTTATTTATTTATATTGATAAACTATTATTTATTTAAGCTATTGTAGTTTATTGTGTTACCAATATTTAAATCAAACTACGGTATGATTTGTTTTTTGGGGTATAAGTATCTATTGGGAGAAAATCAGAAAGGTCCCATTATACCATTTGAGGTCACCCAAACATTATTATCATTGTTTTCTCTTTCATAAAATAATTACTAAACCTCCTTTTGTTCAAAGCAACAGATTTTTTCATGTTTAGACCTTACACTTTAATACATTTGCAGTTCAGTTTTATGTATTTTTAGTGAAAGGTCTATCATTTTTGAAAATGCAAAATCGAGCAGTAAGGCATATATATAACTAGAAATTTCAGATGTCATGTCCTCTGGCCAAAAAAAAAAAAGCTGCCTCTCTAAAGCTTTCTAATATTTAATTTAAGCCTGGCACAACTTTTCCTTCCATGGAATGATAAACCACACTGGTTTTCTAAACTACAAATAAAGTATATCAACAGAGAAGAGTTAATCTGAAGAAAATCACAGTTGCTTCAAAGTATTTTTTTTTTTCCTGTCTTTATTCTCTCCCAGCCATTACTGGGCTTTTTTACCCTCATCCTGTCAAGCAGGAACTTCAAGAGAAGTGGATGGATCTCGGGAGTACAGCTTCTTGAATCTATAAGGAGCTTCTACAGGACTAATAAGGCTGTTTACATTCGTAGATCGATGATAGCCTGGAAACAGTCCACAGATGCAAGATACAGCCTAGAACATTCCTTAGGCAAACTCCACTCTCAAACTGTTTTTTGTCCTTACTCACTTCTTTTCAGAAATCAGTTTCATCTTGAATAATGTCAGACAATCTCCTTAAACTGGCCATAGGTTTAGGTAAGACTGAGAAACTACTCACTGCCTATAGAAGGTAAAGTAAGGACAGGCTCAAGAATAGGCAACTTTACAGTATTAATGAGGTGGACACTACACCGGTTTAGAGGGCTCGGGCCCACGAATGTCGGTTTACTTCAAGAATTTTGGATATTATATACGGGTATCACTTCAGTGATAAACCTTGACTGTTAGTAGAGTGACTTTTCTGACTTCCGTCATGAAATGTTTTCTAAATGTCACTAGAGTTGCCAACATTACCGCTAGTCTTTTAAATCTTTGCAGCTTTTCTGCTTACTTCTCCGTTTTTGAAAGAAGACTGCTGATATCGCCAACTATAATGACAGATATACTTATTTTTCCACTTTTGTCAATTTTTGCCTCATATATTTGGAAGTTGAATGTTTCACTGAAGATAGATATACATTTGTGATGTAACTTTCTGATGAATGCTCTCTTGGTCATTATGACATGTCTTTCCTCCTGTTAATAGTATTCTTTGTCCTGAATTTTATCATCATCACGTGCTAAAAACCTTTTTCCTTTTTTTTTAACTTTTAACCAAATTTGCATCTTTCAGGGTGTCTCTTGTTAGCATCTGGGTAGTGAAAGGGCTCCATCTCTTTAAAGGAGACAGTCTGGGGCACCTGGGTGGTTCCGTCAATTAAGCATCTGCCTTTGGCTCAGGTCATGTTCTCAGGGTCTCTCTCCACTCATGCTCTCTCTCTCTCTCTCTCCCTGAATCTCTTAAAATAAATAAATAAAATCTTAAAAAAAAAAAAAAAGACAGACAAAGATGACAGTCTGAGGATGATCAGGGAGAACTTGGGGCTTTCTGGTCTGAGCTGACACATCACCACAGATCTTCTGGCTGACAAAGCAGCTTTCAGAAAACTGAACCGCCTGTCCTATTTTTCAGTGAATACCCCTGGATACAGCGTATCCAGTAGTCAACCTATTCTCAACGCAAAACATGCTTGTTTTTTCAATCTACCCCAGATTCCATTTAAAATGCAACTAAAATCTCACTCTCACCCTTTGTGATTCCTTCCATCATTCTACGTCTCACAATCGAACACTCTTCTCTATCATTTCTCAGACAAGGAAGATGGCACAGAGAGACTAAGTGATGTAACTGAGGTAATAAGCCAGACACTGATGTGAATATCGGGCTCCTGCTCTCTGTCCAGTGTGCTTCTCTCCAAGACCATTACCGTTCTTGTGTATCCCACCTAAAAAAGATATCCAATCCGTTACTAAAGCATCCCACTGTCCCTTGCCAAACCCTGAAACACATGGAAAAACTACAGGCATCTTTACTCATTCTTCCTCTTATCTTGCAAGAAGAAGTTCAACTAAGTCATTCCAGACATCATAATCACTCTTGGTGAAACTGTTCTCCCAGCTTGCTGCTAGTCACGTATGCTTAGGATGGAGAAGAAATTCAGATTTCAATTTGCCTAATGGTTTCACCTTAGAAAGTCACCGCTCTGAATTATGTCAGATACATAGGACTATATCTGTATGTCCACACACATGCACACATCTGTTTGTGTGTGTGTGTTTGTATGTGTGAGAGAGAGAGAAAGAAGAAGAAAGAGTTGATTGCCTTCTAATATATTGGTGAGTGGCTATGCATATACTCCTAAAGTGATATATAAGATTTTTTTTGGTCATCATTGGTGGACAGGAAGCACTCAGTTTGTTATTGAAGATACAACATTATAATACAATATATAGTTTCTACACAGAAAGAGTTTAAAATTCAACATTGATATTGCAGTAAAACAACTGTGTAAAATTATAATTCAAAGAAGGGTCTTCCATAGATAAGTGTAAAAAAGTGGGGTGCCTGGGTGGCTTAATTGGTTGAGCAACTGACTCTTGATTTTGGCTCAAGTCACGATCTCAGGGTCATGAGATCTAGCCTCCTGTCTGGCTCTGCACTGAGAGGGGAGACTGCTAGGGATTCCCTCTGCCCCTCCCCCCTCTTAAAAATATGATAATATTAAAAAACCAGTAAACAATGCCAGGAGCATGAAGAATGGCTCCATGAAGAATCTTCATTGCTTGCTTTATCCACACAATCTTGGAAGATCCACACAAGAGAGGTGACTATTACCCTCACTTTATAAACGCTCTCAGCATCCATTTACTTAGTCCACAATCATCTCGCTAACAGGTAATAGAATAATTATTCTAACTTAAGTCATCAAAATTCAAACATGGAGGGAACTGTGAATTCTCCTTTAGAGAGAATTCTCTATTTCTATTTCACTTATAGAATAGAATAAAAGACTTCTATTCTATAGAAATATATAGATATAGAATCTATTCCATAGATATATATATAAAATATATATATATAATATATAAATAGAATATATATTCTATAGAATATATAAGAATATATTCTATTCTATAGAAATATTCTATTCTGTAGAAATATATTTCTACAGAAATATAGAAAAATTTCCATAGGACATTTCTATTCTGCCCTCTATTTCTAACCGGCGAAATGACCTAAACTAAATCATTTAAAAACTATGCTATGGTCACTGCACTGCGTGGTGTAAAGGCAGATATTTTGATATTGACGATCCTAAGTCAGTCATCAAGTCCTTTAAAGTTGTGATATATGTCATAAACCAAAATAATTTCAGAACTCTCCGTTGGCAAATTACAGAGGAAGCAAATAGGAAGCGTAAGTTTCCAGAAAGAAAACATGAAAGCCTATTTCCCAGGTAATCTATGACTCAGAAAAACATATCCAAATAAATCATTTTTGAAAGACCTATATTAGATAAATAATAGCCCATGTGGGAAGGAATCCAAGAGTGATAAATGGCCATATGATTTTTTTTTCTTTTTTCTTCTTTTAATATGGTGCTTTATTTGGAACTCCTTATTCCAGTTGGTAATAAGAACTTGATGCTTCGGCTTCATTCCTCGCCATGTGTGGGTGATTATGGGGGAGGATGGCTGTCTGTCAAAAAGCCGATGATGCCCACAGAATGTCTGAAAATATAAAACTGCTTATTGCAAAGTGATTGCTTGGGTTTATCTGCCACGCACAGACTGTCTGGTCGATAGACAGTGTAATTTGAGGGAGACAGTTGTGTTGACATGTAGTTTTGAAAACAACCCTTTAATTCTTAATTAGCAGCATTAACTGAATTTTCTTCATTTTTCGAAGGAGGAGCCTGAAAACTAATCACTGATTATGTAACACTGCTTATATTTAACATTATTTCATTATTAGCAAATAAAGCACTTATTCATTCACTTTGTCACCTTTTTTAAATATCATAAAACTTCATCTGTGCTGGACTGTAAGAGTTTTAAATTCTAAGATGTCAATATTCCCTTTCATTAGCCATTTATGATAAAGATGCTGTTTACATTTATTTTTTAAAAATCTGTCTTTCAGTGGCGCCTGGGTGGCTCAGTGGGTTAAGGCCTCTGCCTTCGGCTCAGGTCATGATCTCAGGGTCCTGGGGTCGAGCCCCGCATCGGGCTCTCTGCTCAGCAAGGAGTCTGCTTCCCTCTCTCTCTGCCTGCCTCTCTGCCTACTTGTGATCTGTTTCTGTCAAATAAATAAATAAAATCTTAAAAAAAAAAATCTGTCCTTCATAGGTTAGAAGTATTGCCGTAAAATTACACCTACTCACAAAAATGCTAAAACAATCAATCAAATGTAAATTTTATAACTTACAGGAAGTGCAGAGGAAGATGAATGAATGTGATAAATACATATTCTGGCTAAACTCCATGTAGAATTTATAGGACTACCAAAATTTTCTTTGTAATTCAAACGCTATATGAAATGAATAGAGAAATATAATTAGCATTGACCACCCTCCCTGTATTCCTGTTTAAAAGCGCTTTTAGAAAGATGGTAAATGAAATGATTAGCTGAAAACAATGCAGTGTGTGCTCAAGTACTGCAATCCACACTAAAATTTTTATTCTCCATACTCTTCCAAGTTTTATATTTTGGTTTAAAAAAAGAACTCAATATCTTAGGGAAATTCTCACAAGCATACTGATTTTTTTTTCCCTTTTGGAAATATATAGGGTTAATCAGTACATTGTAGCTCGTTATGCCCATATTTACCTCGAGAGGATGGATTTTTAAAAATTTGAATTTCTCTGGGGGCACCCAGGCGGTGCAGTCAGGTAAGCATCCAACTCTTGGTTTGGGCTTAGGCCGTGATCGTACTCCGA
Source organism: Procyon lotor (assembly GCA_028646535.1). Lineage (NCBI taxonomy): Eukaryota > Metazoa > Chordata > Mammalia > Carnivora > Procyonidae > Procyon > Procyon lotor. Next base: position 9,015 of record JAQQSY010002728.1, read on the forward strand.
GCAGAGTCTGCTTGAGATCCTCTCCCGCTCACCCCTCCCTGCTCCCACATGCATGAGCTCGAGCTCTCTCCTCTCTAAAGTAAATAAATAAATCTAATAAAACCCACAAAACTTGAACTCCTTCATCTACCAGTCTGCTGCAATGACTAGGAACGTTCCTTGAGCTTGCTGGAAGGATCTAAACTATCAATGTATTAATCACCTTGTGTTCAACTGCTGACAAGATTCACAGTCCGAAAACACAGTCTATGCAGGGAAGAGCTCAGTTAGAAGCAGAAGATACAGTGTGATAACAACAAGAGAAGCATGAATCCCAAGGCATCCAAGGTCACAGGTATAGCCTCCTCTGTCCTCTTAGTCCTGAGTCCTATAGGACATTGTCTTTTCCAGTAGAGAAGCACACCTATATGTGTGTAAATACCTTGATATCAAGACTGTAGCATCTGCTCATGGTGGAGAGAGGGTCTGTTGTGGTGAGCTGGTCCTGAAGGCATTTTCTAGGCACATTCAAGCTATGGGACCATCTGTGATGTATTTTCCAAAATCAACAACCTGTTCATTAATTTCCCAATACGAGGTAGATGTTCAACAATTCAAGTCTGACACTAAATATCCAGAGCCAGCACAGACCCCACAGGTTAAAGGGACAGTCCCATGAGACTGCCTTAACATACTAGCTGTATCTTAGGGTACTCAAGCAACCTGCATGTCTGCCTTACTGACTACAGGTTTGGAGGTTCCCACGACCTCCTCCATTCAGGCTCCATAATTTGCTAGCACAACATACAGAACTCAAAGACGTGCTATATTTACTATTTCAGGTTTATTATTTTTTTAAAGATTTTATTTCTTAATTTGACAGAAAGACAGAGATCACAGGTAGGCAGAGAGGCAGATAGAGAGAGAGGGGGAAGCAGGCTCCCCGCTAAGCAGAGAGCCCAATGCGGGGCTCGATCCCAGGACCCTGAGATCATGACCTGAGCCGAAGGCAGAGGCTTTAACCCACTGAGCCACCCAGGCGCCCCTTATTTCAGGTTTATTATAAAGGATGCAACTCAGGACACCTGAGTGGCTCCATTGGTTAAGCATTTGCCTCCAGCTTGGGTCATGATCTCAGGGTCCCAGGTTCGAGCCCTATATGGGACTTTGCTCAGCAGGGAGTCTGCTTCTCCTCCTGTGGCCCCTCTCCCCTGCCCCTGCACATGGGCTCACTCTCAAATAAATAAATAAAATCTTAAAAAAATAAAAAGGATGCAACTCAGGAACATCCGAATGGAGGTGATGCATAGTGCAGGGTACGGGGGGCAAAGTGGTATAGGACATCCATGGTCTTTCCAGGCATGCCACCATACCCATATGGAGCTGTGTTCAGCAATCTAGAAGTTCTCCAAACCCAAATTGTTTTAGAGTTTTTATAACCCAACCTCTAGGGTCTTTCTCCTCTCCGAAAATCAGGGAGTCGGGGACCTGACGGATTCAATGCTCTAACTGTATGGTTGTTCCCCTTGGTGACCCACAGCCATGTTGAAGAGTCATCTCATTAGTAAAACAAAACAAAGCAAAACAAACAAACCTCATGACTCAGGAAATTCCCAGGTTTTGACAAAATATAATACTCTCCCATCCCTAACCACGAAACCATCATACTCCATAGAAACAAGGTACAAATCAAAAACCCAATCACTATTAGCAAATAACGCTGATATGCTGCTGCTCCTGAAAGGAGTTACAAAACCATGGTTATAAAACATTTGTTTATGTCGAGCTCATTTATTTGATAACCGTGGCCAAACATCACCATCAGCTCCAGGTAACTTTGAAGATAAGAATGTGAGGAATCCAGAGGGAGGAGATTAATCTGTACCATGTGAGATCTGCAATGAGAAGTCTAGAGACAGATGTTCATCTACTCAACATACATAAGACTTAGTGTCCTTGGATAATGTTAAAAAGATTCCCACTTCTATTAGAAGGGAGAAGCTTTACTCAACAGATCCAAGCTAACAACACAATTCACAGTCCATGTCTGTGACAAAGAGCAGTAAGTTAGAATGTGTAGTTTTCATGGCCTATCATGGTATGTGAATGGGAAAGAGAGGCGCCTCTGAGGTGAGAAACAGAAAAAAAGGCTATGCTTATTTTCCCATTTAATTGAATGGAAATGTGCCCACACACAGAACTCAGCATATGTTGATTGTGTACAAATGAATGGCAGCAAAAAGAACAGTTATTTACTTACACATGTAGTTATTATTTAGTCATAGTAACTGAACGGCTATAAAGGGCAGAATATGAGGCTAGAGACTTCAATATCGTGAGAAAGATTTACAGATTGCTTTAACCTTATTAGAACTAACTGTTTCATAATTGTAAAGCATTTATTTGTTGTGGGCAAAGGGCAACTTAGTGACATATGAAAGCCATGGTTTTAGGCAAAATCAGGGACTGTAGGAATTATTTGCAGAAGACTAGGAGACATCCTTTACTCAAAATATCTTCGTCATAGTCTGTTTTATGACCAACGGTTTCTACCATAATTCTCCTCCTCCCTGTCCTCCTCTTCCTCCTTCTTATTTTGTCCCATTATTGTTAAATATGGCTCTTAAATTTCAAACATAACCTGAGAGAGGTACTTCATTAAGCCAAATGAACACTCGAAAGTACTTCAATACTCCCTTATAGAGAGGATAAGAATAGTGCCTTGATATGTTCAGTTACAGAAGAAAATAGAGGTCAGTAATAGGACATTGCAAAGCCAGATGCTGGTGATGACAGGAGAGCTGGAGGTAAGAGAAAGGACAAGGGTGGGTGGTGGAGATGTAATTTACCCACTTCATTTTATCACCCAAAGGTATATTGTATATTTGAAAAATACGACTCTATCCCAAACGGAGAATTTTCAAATGTGATGAGATATTCCAAGTCACGTAAAATCATTGGTTTCCTCCTTGTATTCCTGTGTAGGAGATACTCTTGGTTGCTTCCCTGTCTGCCCCTATGCCCTTTCTCCTTCTTTAAAGAACTATGATTTTTTCCCATGGTTCCACTCTGATTCTGACATTTCTGGAAAGTCTAGAGCAATCTGTGGCCCCAAGAAATGGGCCCTCAATTTTATAAGCTGGTCTCAGCCATTATATTACCCTTGACCATTGGCTTAGGATATAATAAATATAAATTAAAAATTTATTTATAATAAAAAAAATAAATAAGCTTGGATCTGTGACGTAATTTTGGCCATGCAAGCTGAGCGCTAAGACTGCTGTGGGATCTGGGAAAAATGTTCTTGCAGAAGCAGAGGTTGTCTCCTTCCTTCACCACTGCTGTGTCTCGGTCTGACCCCTGGAAGGATGGCTGCCTGGAATCTGGCCTGAAGACAATCTCGATTAGAATTTATAGAAGCTTTGACACATTTACCGATTTTTCTTCCTTCTTAACATATTTCAGTGAAACTAGAATCTCCTAATTTTTTTTCCTTCTGCATCAAAAGATGCTTCTAGATCTCCCTCTCCTCTGTGTTAACCACTAAAATTTGGGGTTGCTCGGGGCTTAGGCCTTGGGGCTCTTTTCTTTGTCTTTATACTGCTTCCATAGTTGATCTTCTTTTTCCTTGGTTTTTAATATGACCTGTAACCCGATTATCTCCACATGTCCATCTCCACTACAGACCTGCGGTATGTATTTCTGACTGCCTTCCTGAGCTGGCCACTTTGATATTCTACAGGTCCCTCAAGCTGAAAGAGTCCAAATTTGACTCGGACATGATTGCAACTAAACTGTTCCCTTGAGAGAACCCCAAACATGCTGAAACAATGCTTGTGGTCATTGGTCAGTCAGTTCAGAAATGGAGGAATCAACCTAGACCCATTTCTCACATCCAATCTACCACCAATGTATCTTGAATCCATCTACCTTTGTCTCTCTAACACCATTAAGGTCTCCTTCATTGAGATTAGCAATAACTTTAGTCTACACAATACAACAGCCTCTTACCTGAGGTCCCCACTTTAGGTTTCCTATGATCTATTTCCTATGCAGCAGCTGGGGCATTCTTTTGCTATTTATTTATTTATCTGTTTGTTTGTTTATTTATTTATTTATTTAAGACTGCAAGCTCAAGTGGGTGAGGGGGGCAGTGGGAGGGGGAGAGAGAGAAGAAAGCTCCACATCCAGCATAGAACCTGCCATGGGGCTTGATCTCATAACCCTGAGACCATGACCTGAGGTGAAATCGAGAGTCAGAGGTTTAACTGAGTTACCCAGGTGCCCCTAGAGTGTTCTTTTAAAACTGAAATTAATCCAGTGTGTGTGTGTGTGTGTGTGTGTGTGTGTGTATCACCTTCTTTATCCTTAAAAAAGAATGAAATCTTCTTCCTTGGGGTAAATACCCAGTAGTGCGATGGCTGGGTCATAGGGTAGCTCTATTTTTAATTTCTTGAGGAATCTCCACACTGTTTTCCA
>JAQQSY010002729.1:0-13472 GCA_028646535.1 Procyon lotor
TTAAAAAAAAAAGAAAGAAAGAAAACCTGCAGCTTAATTTGTTGCCATTTCTAGCTTCCTGGATTTCTGCTCATCATAACACTCCTCAGCTCGTGTTGTAACTGCCTGTTTACTTCCTGAATTTCCGTCTTCCTTGTTCCCCAGCACCTGGCACACAGGTGCTTAATAGGCGCTCAATTAACTGTGCCTTCCTAAAACCTACCCTGGGAGCTAAACTAACATATATAATAGTGTACAATGTAAGACAATAAAATTATAAGCTCATATGGTTCAAGTTGTACTATAAGAGTTAAGTTTTCTTTGCTCCCTCATCTCAATGAAATCAGATGGATGAAAACCAGGAAGTATTCAAATAAGCTGTGGGGAGCTATTTCAGGATTCTTCTTTTTTTTTCTGAGGTTGTTGATAAACACTTTAACGATGGCCTGACATAGGATTCCAAAATAATAAAATCCTAACTTACCTCCTGAAAATGGCCTTTCTAAAATGGGATTTAAGGAATGAGTTCCCATCCAAAAGCAATTACACGGCCTTATTAAGTAATGAATGACTTCTTTAGGACATCTTTGGTGTATTCAAGTGCAGCGTGTTTATCACTGTAAGAGAACTCTAAGAGAACTGGGAAGAATTGCAATGCTTTGTCAGGAAGGACATTCAGAACAACTCTCTAACCTTTCCCTACTCCTCTCTCCCTTTAAGAATATTACCAAAAAGTAGATGAAGAATATTAGATAATAAAATTGATTAAAATAGTTAATCTGTGTCTACACAGTAGTTAAAATACAAAGTATCAGAAGAAACAAGAGGGAAATGATGAGACCGAACTGCAATACGTTTTATGGCTGTGTGTCGAACTACCCTGGAGTTTGTTTAATCTCTGTGTGATTTATACATGAAGAGCTAGCTAATTTGTGATATTGTTTGGAGAACTCAGAGGTATCAGAGTGAAGGCAGTTTCTTCAAACTAAAATGAGTTGGGAAGATAAGAAAATCCACCATTAAAATAAATTGGCTTGGGGACTAGCACAACTCTGTACAAAGCTGCATCATGAATGAAATCCTTATTGGAAACTTAGCTTTGACTTACCAGTAAATATAAAATTCTTGTTTTAGTGTTGTGCAGCAATAGATATATATCACTTATAATTCTGATTTTGCCTGTGACAATTTGCATAACTCAGTAACTTGAGAAATTTATAGAGTTTTGAAGAAAAAATCAAAGATGCATTGAAATTAGAAAAACACCTTTCCTAGAAAAACACCTTTCCTACCAATCCATGCTTTTCATCATTGTATAGGATTTTGCAAAAATCCCCCTGGGTTTTTGCAGTCAGGCTAGAATAAAGTGGATCCCTTCCTCCATGGCCTCCATGTCTCACTTCTGAAAGTCCTGATCAGAGAAAGAATATGTATGTGGAGATGAGGGATAACTCTTTAGCTTGGCTTTAGTGTAAGCTCTATGGGGTTGAAAGCTTAAAATAATAGTGAAAAGTACCATGAATCCAGAAAGATCTGGTTAGGTAACTATATCCTAATTAGAGATCAATTGTAAGAGTCATGGAGGAACAGAGCACCAATGTCTGACATCAGTGAAGACTACAAAGCTAAAGAGAAAGTTCTTCTGGTTTGGGAAAGTACCTGTCCTTATCCAAGTCTTAAGAGAACATAATCTTTCGGGGCGCCTGGGTGGCTCAGTCGTTAAGCGTCTGCCTTCAGCTCAGGTCATGATCCCAGGGTTCTGGGATGGAGCCCCACATCGGGCTCCCTGATAGGCAGGAAGCCTGCTTCTACCGCTACCATTCCTCTGCTTGTGTTCCCTCTCTCGCTGTGTTTCTCTGTCAAATAAATAAAATCTTTAAAAAAAAAAAAAAAGAGAACATAATCTTTCAATATACATCAGTAATACATGTATCTTGTGATACGTATTTGTCATTGACTGTTTCTGGCAATAAAGTCAAGGTAATTAAGTGAGGATTCATCGTTTCAGATGCCAAAGCTAACATTTGATGGGAGTCTTCTTAAATGTGTGAGGTTCATGATCCTAGTCTATTAAAAAAACTAGTTCCCTGAACAGCAGTGGGGCTGCTGATATGCAGATGCCCATCCCCCAACCAATAAGAACATTCTAATTGACTGTGCTTGGATGGAGCCTGTACATCCAAGTGTTTAAAATCTCCACAGATAAATCTGACATGCAGCTTGTAGTTATATCATCTTCCCCGCAAAGTTACTGCTTCTGTCTTGCATCATGTTTGCTGTACATAAAAATTCAGAACTACCTTCTTTCTTTTTCACAAAGTCCCTCTTGTCAGATTAACGACCCTATTCTGTGACATTTTGCAATGAATTTTCCTTCCTTAGTTATCACTTCACTACATCCATCTTGGACCTCAACTTCCTATTAATAGTGTTCTGCCTTAGAGTAAAGATTTTTTTCTTTTATGAAGAGGAAATGAAAGCAGAATTAAGCGGTTCTGCCTCCTTTCACTGGACAATTTTTTTTTTAAATCATATTCTTCAGGCAGGGGGCGTCTATCCAGTCTTTTTGCGCTCTTCTTTTGCAAACCTAATTTTGGCTGACTTCCTAATGCAATCCCTTATTGTTTTTGGTTATACACCTAACCCCTGAATCTATAATGAGAGTTGTTGAATTTATGTACATGTTTCCCCTTTTTCTTTCCTCCCTTACCTCCCAGATGATTCAGGTGCCAGAGTTCAGTCTGAGCTTGCTATCAACCCCAACTGTCTTTCACAATAATGAACTGTGTGACATTTGAATGTTCTGACTGCTTTGAAATAAACCTTCCTAATGTCTGGCATAATTTTCAATGTGCTTGACATGCTTTTCTTTGGTTGTAATAGATTCTGGGGTGTTTTTGCTTTCTCCCAAAGTTTCCATTACTTCTACTTCAAAGAGCATTAATTTATGTTGGTCAGAGTGAAATTAATTCAAGGAGAGCAAATGCTTTCTTCCAGAAAAATAACTTCTTAAAAAGCCTGCTTCATTCTTTTCTGAGGGATTTGGCAGGCAGATCAAGAATTTTATTTTATTTTATTTTTTTTAAAAGATTTTATTTATTTGACAGAGAAACACAGCGAGAGAGGGAACATAAACAGAGGAAATGGTAGTGGGAGAAGCAGGCTTCCTGCTGAGCAGGGAGCCTGATGCAGAGCTCGATCCCAAGACCTTGGGATCATGACCTGAGCCGAAGGCAGACGCTTAACGACTGAGCCACCCAGGCGCCCCAGATCAAGAATTTTAGAGTGTATTCTTTTCTTCAATATCATCTCTATAGACTATTGACTATATCAATAGTCAACTTAGACAAACTTTTACGTAAGTAGAGTTTTTCTCTTAATTTCTACAATAGAAAGAAATTGGAATTAATTAATTAATATGTCCAGTGGTACATAGTCAATATTCCACTGTATATATGGGCTCTAATTAAAGCAACACTGAAAAAGATGTTGCAAGATATTTAATGGCATGGAAAAATAGTCATGCAATCATAAAGTAATTTTGAAAATTGTGTATAAACAGCATAATATCAGCATTCTAAAAATATATGCATATAAAAAAAGATTAATCATCATGTTAACAAAGTTATTCTGTAATCATGATTGTATTATCTGTGTTTCTTTTTAAATTTTCCAGTCTCTGTAATCGTATCCTACTTTAAAAAGGAAGAAAAGTTATTAGACCATTTTTAAAAATCACATATACACTTTTTTTTTTTAAAGATTTTATCCATTTATTTGACAGAGACAGAGAGAGAGATCACAAGTAGGCAGATGCAGGTAGAGAGAGGGAGGGGGAAGCAGGCTCCCTGCTGAGCAGAGAGCCCGATGTGGGGCTTGATCCCAGGACCCTGAGATCATGACCTGAGCCTAAGGCAGAGACTTTAACCCACTGAGCCACCCAGGTGCCCCTAAAAATCACATATACAATTTTATTAATGGGTATTTGTCTAGTCAGGGTTCTATATCCCCTTTATACCTTGTTTTAGATCTGTTTCCTAATCACTTATGAAATTTAATACCAGGGACAGAAGAAACTGTTGCTTGCTAGATAATTGCTCTGATTCTCTCTACTTCATAATAGCTAGCATCAGAGTACTTACTTTGTGGAAGGCACAGTACCGAGGGTGTGAAGTACATGGTGTTTTATGTATCTAATTTAGATAATATCTCAATGGAGCCTTAAAAAAAATTGGTGTTTTATAGGTGAGAACACATAAACTCAGGCTGTCCAAGGTCACACAGTCCATATGTAGTAAGCTATATTTGATCCAAGGTCTTTCATGACAAAGCCCCTAGTCTTTTCACTGCAAAGTGAACAATTATCATTGCTTCCTCCATGGTACTTGTGTACTAGAGCAGCCCCTAACAGAATTATTTGAATATACAATAAAATTTCTTCTTGCCCTGCTTTTCAATTAGATTTCTTTTTATTAGTTAAACTTTATTTTGAGATAATCATGGATTCCCATGCAGTTGTAAGAAATAATGCAGAAAGATGCTGTGTACCTGTTCCTAGAACATTCCATTAGTAACATCTTATGAAGCTATGGTACAATATCATTGTCAGGATATTAACATTTCTACAGCCAAGACACATCACCATAAAAGTCTCTCATGTTGACCTTTTGTGGCCATATCCACATCTCTCCCCACCCCCATTTAACCTCTGGCAACTACTATACTGTTTTCTATTTATGTGATTTGTCATTTCAAGAATGTTGTATAAATAGAATCAAACAGTATGTAACCTTTTAAAATTGACTTTATTTATCTATTTATTTATTTTTAAGATTTTCTTTATTTATCTAAGAGAGAGAGTGAGAAAGAGCATGAGATGGGAGAAGGTCAGAGGGAGAAGCAGACTCCTCGTGGAGCTGGGAGCCTGATGTGGGACTTGATCCTAGGATTCCAGGATCATGACCTGAGCCGAAGACAGTCGCTTAACCAACTGAGCCACCCAGGTGCCCTAGAATTGACTTTTTAAATACAGCATAATTCTCTGGAGATTTATCCTGGTTTTTGTATGTATCAAGTTTATTTTTTCCTTTCCTTCTCTTTCCTTCTTTCTTTCTTCTCTCTCTCTCTCTCTCTCTTTTTTTTTTTTTTTGCTGAGTAGTAGTCTATGGTCTGGACGTATCACAGTTTAACTATTTCATTCACCCATTAAAGGATATCTGGGTCATTCCCAATTTTTGCCTATTACAAATAAAGCTGCTGTAAACATCACTGTTTAGGTTTTTGTGTGAATTTAAGTTTTCATTTCTCTGGGTAAATGTAAATGTTCAGGGGTACAAATGCTGGCTTGTATGGTAATTTTTATTTTTTGTATATTTTTATTTATTTTTAAAATGTATATTTTTATTTGTATATTTCTATTTTTTGAAAGATTCTATTTATTTATTTGAGAGACAGAGAACATAGTAGGGGCAGGGAAGGGCGGAGGGAGAGGGAGAAGTCGACTCTCTATTGAGCAGGGAGCCAGACGTGGAGCTCCATCCCAGAACCCTGAGATCATGACCCAAGCCAAAGGTGGATGCTTAACCAGCTGAGCCACCCAGGTGCCCTACATGTATATTTTAAAAGAAACTGCCGAACTGTTTTCCCAGATTGGCTATTCCATTTTACATTACCATCAGCAATGTGTGGGTAATTCAGTTTTTCTACAGCTCCATTGGTGTTTGATGTTGTCATTATTTTTTAGTTGTCATTATTTATTTTATTTTATTTTATTTTATTTTATTTTATTTTATTTTATTTTATTAATTCTATTTAAAATTTTTGATTATGATAGATATGCCATTGCAGTTTTAATTTGCATTTCCCTAATGTCTAATGATGTTGAACATATCTATTCATGGGCTTGTTTGCCATCTATATATTCTCTTGGATACAATGTTTCTTCATGTCTTTTGCCCATCTCCTTATTGAATTCTTGCTTTTTCACAGTTGAGCTTTGAGAGTGCTTCAAACATTCTAGATACTAGTCCTTTGCCAGATATGTGGCTTGTAGATATTTTCTTTCAGTATATGGTTTTTTTTATTAATTCTCCTAACAGTGTTTTTTATTAAACAGACTTTTCAGTTTTGATGAGGTCCATTTTACAAAGTTTTTCCTTTTATGGATTATACTTTTAGTGTTGAATCTCAGAACTTTTTGCCTTGCCCTAGTTCCCAAAGATTTTCTTCTACTTTTCTTCTAAAAGTTTCATAACTTTATATTTTATATTTAAGTCCAGGTTTATCTTGGATATTTCCTGCCCAGTCCTAGAATCAACCATTTCTCCAAGGAGCCCTTGTTCCTTTTATTGGAGAATGGTATCAGCAGCCAAGATCTAGGCAGTACGTCTACTTTTTGTTCCTGGAGTGTCCTTGATTTTATTTAGGTCCTCTCAGCCTGCAGAGCAAGGAAATGTATGTTACACTAACTCAATCACTAAAATTTGCATTTTGCATATACATAGGTATGTACCTAGGCATATACATACCTATAAATATTTTTTAAAAAATTTTTAGAGAAGGTGTTGGGGGGAGGGGCAGAGGGGGAGGGAGATAGAGAATCTTAAGCAGGCTTCACACCCAGCACAGAGATCTATACGGGGCTCCATTTCACTATCCTGAGATCATAACCTGAGCCAAAATTAAAAGTCAGATGCTTAACCAACTGAGCCACCCAAGATTCTGTATAAATACTTTTATATGTAGCCATCCATATCTATATGTTAAACTTGAGTTTATACTAATGTCTCCAACTCTAATCTATTACCATATAGATTATCTAGTGTCCTCCCTTTGGTTATCTGTAAATTCCCCATGGTGAGACACTTGGGTCCCATCATCTGCCATCTATCTAATTGTTCAATTCCAGTATGCATTTATAATGGTATCATAATTAACCTGAGCCTGAGTAGTAAACAGTTCATCAACTACAGTATAGTGCTTATGTACAGCTTTTTTTCCTTTCATATTAGAAACTCCACTCATTTGCCAAATTACTTAGGTCAGCCCATCTCCCTGGACTCCCTTTAGTAGGTTGTTTCCTACATTTGTAGTACAATTAGATTGTTTTGTCATAGTCTGCATTTCATCCTGGAATCTTCTAACCTCCTAAATTATTTTTTTCAAGTTTTGCACGCATTAAAGTTTAAAGTTTACTCTGTGCTATGAAGGTCTATGGGATTTTGACAAATGCATAATCTCATGAATCCACAATTACCTACAGAATATATGCCTTAAAATTATCGTTTGTCCTTCACCTATTCAACATTTCCTCTTCTCCCTCTTCTCTGGCAAACCCTGATCTTTTTGTGGTCTCTATAGTTATATCTTTCCCAAAATGTCACATAATTGGTATCATATAGTATGTAATACGCATTTAAGGTTAATCCATGTATTTTCCTGGTTTATTGGCTTACTCCTTTTTTTTCTTCCTCATATTCTATTGTATAGATGTACCACAGCTTGTTGATCTATCCACTTACAGAGGAAGCATCTTGGTTGCTTTCAGTTTCTTATAACCATGAGTAAAATTGCAACAAATTTTCAGGTACAGATTCTCGTGTGGACATAAATTTTCAAGTCAGTTAGGCAAATATCTAGAAATATGCTGGGGATATGCTTGCTGGATTGTGTGGTAATACAGTTATATATGTGGTAACACAATTGTGTGGTAACTACGTTTAGTTGTGAAAGAAACTTCCAAACTGCCATCCAAAGTGACTGTATCTTTTTCCATCCCCATCTGCAGTGAATGAGAGCAATTAGTCTTCTTCCTCTTCACCAACAATTAGTATTGTTGGCATACTAATGTCATCTTCACCAGCAATTAGTATTGTGTTTTTGTTCGTTTTTAATTTTGGTCATTATGATAGACGTGTGGTAATCAATTATATTTATTCTTAGAACTGGAAGACAGGTTATTTTTCAGTGTAGGATAATTAATAAGAAGCAATGATACTGCTCAAAGACACTGATAACCATGACTTTGCCTCCTCTTCACAGAATGAGGATTGACATCACTGCTAAGGAGTCTTCTTCAAGACCCAGGAGAACTCATGTCTGTAAATGTTCCCTTAAATCAATGATTCTCACTCCTATCACACCCAATGCTACCTTACACCAAATGTTCCTAACTTCTTCTTTTCTATGCTAAAGTGAAATTAATCAGGAATAGAACCTAACTACATAGTTTTAAAAAAATCAATACAGGGGCACCTGGGTGGCTCAGTGGGTTAAAGCCTCTGCCTTCAGCTCAGGTCATGATCTCAGGGTCCTGGGATAGAGTCCTGCATCGGGCTCTCTGCTCAGCGGGGAACCTGCTTCCCCCTTTTTCTCTGCCTGCCTCTCTGCCTACTTGTGATCTCTCTCTGTCAAATAAATAAAATCTTTAAAAAAAATCAATACATATATTCTGTTACAGAAAGGAGAATTTTAAAAAATAAGTTATATATTTCAGAATGTAAACATATAACTATATTAAAAGACAGTGAAGTAGTCAAGTACTAGTACCTTCCTGAATAATAAATTGAGAAGATCAGAAATCATTCCGTTTAACACGTATAGGGAAATCGAAGCAGTGATATGGATGGACACTAAAATCAAGTCTAGTATTACTCTTGTGTATAAAAGAAAGAGAGCTCATTTGTATACAATGGAAAGGAACAACCCCCATTGAAGTAGGAATAAGATCCCAAGATAAATTACAGACTGTTGAAATGGAAATAATGGGGATTTATGATTCTTGCAAATGAGCTCAGCATTACAAGCATGGTGTTAATTTCCTATATTATGACATAACGTATAATAGTGACAAAGTGTCACATCTCCTCCTATTTTGAAATCTCGTTATATGTTGGGCATATGTTCAGTCTCAGCTAAAAAGGCCTGGGAGGCTATATTCTTTAATAAGCAATAGGCACTATAGAATAGATTGGAAAGAAGTCATAAAGTAATAAGCTATAGAGAAATTGTGTGATGAACCATTAGGGACAGAACTGTAGTAAGAGCTGAAAGTAGGCAACCCCCAAAACAATTTCAATGCTATTTTCACAACATAACTTTTTATCCTTGTACTACAAAAAGTAATGTAAGATGGTAAGCATGTGAAATTTTGAAAACATTTTTATAATGAAACATAGTGAGATCCCAGTGTGTTCTGCTACTTTAATAATATTTGGCATTAAGTGACTTAAAAGGAATCCTAAAGCAATGATAAATTTGCCATCTGCCTTGTCATTTTTGCAGTAACTGCACTTCGATAATATGAAACCCTTTTTAACTGGTACATGTTTGAAAATGCTATACAATGTTGAGTAGCTAGAAAATACAAAGTAACTTCCTTATTCAATAGATTCAAAATAGCCTTTACCCAATTTAAGCTTTTCTCTCTATAACATCCTTCCCTTAAATTATGTTGGCTTTTTGCATGAATTTATGTAAAAAACCTTTTCAGCATCTTGCTAATAAAGTTTCATTAGTTTTTACTTATAATGGGTTTGCCAGCCCGGGATAGTAAAAATTTGTTCAGGAAGATAACTTCCTAAGTGGGATTGTCCTGTGTATTTTAGGATAACTTACATCCCTAGGCCCAACCATGGAAGGCCTGAACCTCCAAGGCTCTGTCCCCAGTCATCACATAAGCAAAAATGTTCCCATGTTTCCAAGTTGTACCCTCGGCTACAGTACTTTCCTGGTTGAGAACATAACTTAAATCTATGGCTCCTGCTCTTTCATGGGGGTTTTATAGGTTTCAACTATTTGAGTGTAGTTCACTGTAGAGTGAAGCCTGGATAAATAGATTCTGGAATGATTTCTGGGTGGCCTATGTTTGATGACAGGGGGGTTTCAGAGCAGAATTTAAATGATAAATGTCAGATTTTGCAAAGGTGGGTCGCCAAAATGCCTTTGAGGAATAAACTGGCTATTAGTTATTCGAAACTCAGGTCAGGGGTGAGTTTTGTTCTTATTTTGTTGTTGTTTCTCAGTCTGCAATACTGGGTTAGGAGGGGGTAACCAAGAAGAGGAAACTAATGTGCAAGCGTGTAGCATGGGCCAAGAGCTCTATTGCTACTTCCAGATCTAATCTTCATAAAAACTCTTTAAGAAGGTTACACGGTTCTCACATAATCCTTTCTCAACATGGAGAAAACTCAGATTTTTAGAAACAGCATAACTTTTCCTATCCCTGTTGAAAAACAGAATCTGCCAAAAAGAGAAACAAGAAGCAAATTGGATTTTGGAAATGGAGCAGATTGTAATATTAATGCTGTTGAGTAGGCAAGCAGACTCATTAGGTGAGAGATATGCATGTTAGAAAGCCTTTTAAAATGGTAGGTAACTCCAATCTCCTAACCTGATCTAAGATCTTTTATCTAAGTGGTAAGAATATACCCTTAGAGGTAGGAACAAAATACATCATCCAAGTCCTTAGGTTTTTCTTTGAGGTCTAGCTATGGCTAGACCCCCATTAAATAATGGGGTCTGGGTGACTCAGTGGATTACAGCCTCTGCCTTCAGCTCAGGTCATGATCTCAGAGTCCTGGGATCGAGTCCTGCATCGGGCTCTCTGCTCAGCGGGGAGCCTGCTTCCTCCCCCACCCCCCCACCCCCCGCCTGCCTCTTTGCTTACTTGAGATCTCTTTCTCTCTGTCAAATAAATAAGTAAAATTTTTATAAACAAACGAATAAATAAATAGATAGATAGATAGATAGATAAAGGGGTCTGTGTTTCTGCAATAATTAAATGTAACAAAAGGAAAGATGGAAGAAGTTCTCCTTAGCTCAAATTAAAGGTTCACTGCAGGTGAAATGAGTTGCTTTCCAAAAGGTAATGGACAGAAAACCTCTATGTGTTTATTTTCTGTCATCTTTGGCAGGATCTACATTTATATCAGTGAGTTTTGGGCTTCAGTTCTGGAGTCTTAAAGGCAGTCTGCCGGAACATGCTCTGACTAGTTCGCGGGGCCAACTGGTGCATTTTTAGGAGTTTTGCCATCTGTTCGTTAAATCATTGATTGTTTGAAATTAGCTCTGATGGGAATATTTACATCACAGAAATCGGCAAACCCTACGAATCAAGCCCCTACTTCCCCCTTCTGGAACTAACTATTAAACATTTATCGGCATACTACTGTTGAAAGGTTACAAAATACTTCCACTGTGGTCACTGGCATTGACTTGTGCTCAAGGGATCTTGAGTTTCTCAGGGTATCTTTTTATGGCAAAAAATCATTGGCCATATGACAAATACTGAAAAAAAATCATTTGCTCCTCTGTATTAACCCACTTTGGGTTGGGATGAGAAGAGTAACTAAGTTACTTATTTGGGGGAGCTCTCTAGTGCAGATGGTCCGGTTAATCAGTTTGTGGCTCATTATCATTAAGGTTTTTATTATTTCCATTTATCCTTCTTCTTTAGTCCCGTTGTCCTCTGCTGTCACTGGCAAACATTCTAATCCATATAATGTTTATACTTTCGTGTATGTTCTTATAAAATGTGTACTGTTCTGCATATATATATATATATATATATATATACATATATATGTATATATATATATATTAACTTATGGAAATGGTTTATCTCATTCTATTTTATTCTATTTCATATTTTTACATCTAGAACTAGCATTAAGGATCCTTAATTTGACTGTGTTATGACTAACTGTCCTCTGGAAAGACTGCACTAGGCACTTCCCCATCAACGATTCTTGAGGATTCACACATTCCCACATTCTTGCCAACACTTTACAACTACCTAGCTTTCTATTTCTAGGCTAATAGGTATAAACTGATATCTTCTCTTCGTTTACATTTCTTTGATTACTATTGAGTTAAGCATCTTGTTACTTACTTGCTAGCCTTTTGGGTTTTCTTTTATGTAAATAGCCTGTGGATATAAATAGATTTTTTATAAAATAGGTTTTCTTTTATGTAAATAGCCTGTGGATATATACATTTGTCCCCATGGAGTTCCTGCCTCTTTATGGTACATTCTAGGTATTAATTTCTTATCAGTTTCAGACCCTGCAAATATCTTTGGAGGAACAAATTTAATTACCCCCAATGTCGAGGCCCTAAAACTAGAAGTCCATAATTTTATTTTGTTTGGTAATAATGCACCAAGAAGAAAACTGTGCCCATTACTTTGTCCTCCCCCACCCCTTGGTTCTTTTATCAGTTAAGGTAGATTATATTATGTTGCAGTACTGAACATTCCCCATATCTCTGTGGCTTAAAACAGACAGTATGCCTGTGGATCAGCAAAGTGGTTCTGCTTGTCACAGTCACTCAGGGACTGATGGATAAGCCAGTACCTCAAGCACTGCTGGTTGCTAAGACAAAGGGAAAGAGAATTCTGAAGGGTCTGGCATCAGCAATTGCACACTTGGTCTGGAAATGACACCTATTGTTTACAACTCATTGGCCAGAAGTGGTCAAGTGGACTTATCCATTACTAAGAGGACCAGAAAGTATAATCCTGCCATTTTACCAGAAGGAAGAGAGATGCAAATTGTCAAGAAAAATCACTAATTATATGGCCTTCTGGCTGAAACCACTATAGAAAAGTAAAGATGGATGGAAATTAAGATGGACTCACTAGTGTTTCAGTAAGGTGTGAACAAATTTTTCTCTTCCTTATTCTTGAAGCAGCCCCCCCTTCACTTTTTCTGTAGAATCCTTTGTTCTAGGAACATCAGTATTAATATTGACACCTTGCTGACTTCAATGTATACTTAGAATGAGACTTGGATGGTTGGTGCCAGTGCTTGACCATCTTGAGAGCACCTTGAAGACATGACAATGGTTGCTGGCAACACGTACCAGATTCCTATTGAAACCACCCAGATCCTGTATTTTCCTATAAAGCTCCTCATCCTTTTACTCTAAGCAGGAGTGCAGTTTTGAAGACATTAGCCTCCTTTGCCTGACAAGTAATAAGACTATCATTCCTCTCCATCCCCAAACTCTGTCATGGTGCTATATTTTGGCTCTGGAGCACAGAGTTCAGTTTTTGACAATATGGCCACCAAATATGCTGGTCACCATTTTCTTTCACGCAACCAAAACACATTTGACCTTTCTTGAGGGATAGAACCCAAAAGTCACTTCCAGTCAGTGAGTCAAACTCAAACCCTAGCATCTCCTAGTGATAAATAGAATTCCTTACATCAAATCCAGGTGTGGTTCTCCATTTATCAGGAAACCTATGAAATAAGATGATAAGTTATTTGTTTTTCACACCCTGATATACATCGGTGGAATAAGGAAAGAATAACTCAAACAATACTTTTCAGACTGGGAAAAGAATGGGACACTCAGGATTCACTGGCAATTTTAAAATCACCGGGGGGAATGTGTTGTGAGGTTACTTTATGCTGTGGGTGGGGTATATTTCTAATCAGGGCTCAATCTGTTTCCTGGGAGGGACTCTCAAGTCCATTGTTTTCCAGGGC
>JAQQSY010002730.1:0-13471 GCA_028646535.1 Procyon lotor
TACGTTTCATGAATGAATAATATTTAAATCTCAAAGAAAAAGAGAGAGAGAGATTCTGATGAGGGAAACTGTGCATTTGTGGGCTTCCAGAGGTGGGTGCTGACAGGGAAAGTCTGCCCCATGTCCCCCACAGCCACACCCTCGAAGCCTCAAGAGAAACCCCAAGAACAAGGATGCGCTCCTTTCAATGAGCTCCGCCCCTGCCAACGGACGGATGGCCAGGCCGTCCCAGAGGTATAAACACCACACTGGCTGCTTCCAGACCTTAGCAGCATTATTCTCTCCTCTTGCTCATAAATCTGGATCTGCTCATGTTCACTGAGGACAGTCTAGTGCCCATCCTTCCTCAGATCTGTCTGTAAATTATCTGCATGCAGAAAACAAAATGTCTCTGATATGTTAAAAAATGATGATAAAATCATTTATATCATATATATAATCATATATATGATATATATATAATCATATATATCATTTATATGATAAAAGTCATATAAATGTATGTTACAGATAAAATTACATTAAACATTAATTATAAACAAAAACAGAGGAAACAATGGGCACCACCAACATGGGAGTGAAACTTTCAAGTCAGAAAAAAAAGCTAATGACTCCAAATTTAAGGAAGCGGAGAGCCGCGCTGGAATTGCATCCCTAATCGTTCACGTGTGTGCAGGCGCACATAGGGGAGAGGGGGGCAGACAAGAGAGAGGGAGCCAGAGGGACAGAGGAAGGAGAAGGATAGGAAGAACCCGGTAAGGGATATGGGGCAAGCGGAAATGGCCAGTTAGAGGCCATGCCCTGACCTCCGTCCAGAGCAGGCTCCAAATGGTTTCCAGGAAGTTCCTTAGAGCCCCCCAAGTGGGTCCCTCCAGTGGAGCTGGATGTGGGAAGTACCCGACCCCCAACTCCTGGAGAAGCTGGCCAGGCTAGGATTGCCAACTGCGATTTCTTTCTGGGGGACCATGTGAGAACCCAGGCCATGGTTTCTCCCTGGGAATTAAAGTGCTGGCATGGATTCAACCCAAATCAGTGAGCTCCTGAGCTTGTTAGTGTGAGTCCTCCCCACTTAGTCCTCAGACAACCATGAATCTGGTCCCCACCCCCACCCCCACAGCCTATGGAGTGGCCTGGGCAACAACCACCCTCCTCTCCTAGGCCCCGTTCTCTGTTCTTCCTTCTGCAGGGAAACTCAAGCCCAGCCGACATGACTTCTTGCCCCGCTGGAGCCAACGTTTCTAAGCACTGACGTGTGCTAGACGCTAAGCTCCTTGCTATGGATATAACTTCATGATCATCTTTACACCAACTCTTACAGCCATCAGGGACCAGGACCACCCCCATTTTAGAAAGGAAGGAAGCAAGGCTCAGAGAAGTTAGGTAACTCTCCCAAGGTCACAGAGCCAGTGAGAGCGTGATTTAGAAACTGGGTCTGCCTCAGAGGCCCAAGCTCCCCCACAAGTGCCCGGCTTGCCTTCCTCATCCGAGCATCTTTAACGGTCCCTGCCATGCATGTCAGCCTGGACCCCAGCAGGGTCTTCGGTAGCTCACCATCTCAGTGGGGACCCAGACACATGCACCGGAACAAAGGACTCCAAAAGCAGGTGACACTACAGAAGGCTCAAGGTGAGGTGGGAGAGGGCTGCAGGGAGCCAGGCCGGTGGAATAAGCAAATGAGGGGAGGTGGGAGCTGCCCCTCCAGAAAATGGAAAATCACCGGTCAGCCCCACTTCCCCAGAGCCTGCTTGGGAATGTGATAACCATGATAACAGATGCGGACAGTGAAGGAAAGCGAGCCTCCCAGGGGGGGCCCCCACAGCCAGACTCCACAATTACCAGCAGCTCACCAGCAGCTCTGGAGACAAGAAGACAGACAGTTTCTTCGCTTGCGATGCAGGAAATGTTTTGTATTTTCTGCTTCAGCTTTAATTCTGAGCTAAACAAAGACCCGGCGGGTGGGAGATGGAGTGCTGCCCAGGGAGCCCACTCCATGCCTCCCAAACAGGGCTCCAAACCCAGAGGAAGAGCAGAAGCTGGGGCTGGGGCCGAAGCTGGGGCTGGGGCCGGGGCTGGGGCTGCCGTCCTGGGAAGGGGCCAGGACCTCCAGGCCCGAGCCCTGGGGAGCAACACACCCAGCCGCTTCGGGCAACCCCATGACAGTCCAAGATCTGTGCCTGGAGGCTTCCTCCTCACACCCCTGGGAGGTACGAGTATCATCCCAATTTTGTGCATGAGGAGACAGGCTCACAGGAGTATGTGACTTGCAGCATCACAGGGCAGAGCCAAGTTTCAACCCACCCTGTCAGAACCCAGAGCCCTAAGTTGGTAGGGTTCGTGGGACCCTAGGAAAGAGGCAGGTCAGACAGGGCCTGCCAGCCTGGGAAGAGGGTGGGGTTCAAAACCAGCCACACTGTTCTGTGGATGAGATGTGAAAACGCTAGCACCAAGCCCGGCACTGGGTAAGTGCTCAGTCATCACCACGACTCAGAAGACTGAATGATCCATGAGAGCGGGGACCTCATCTGCTCTGCCCACCTGGGATGCCAGCACCTGAAGGGTGCCCGATGACCCTGCTGGGGGATGCTCCATCAGCGACCAGGGATCTGTGCCCTAATGGATGCCCCATGGATCTGTGGCAGGCTTCACTCACCAAACCCAAGCCCGGGACATTTTTGGAACGTTCCTTTTCCAAACTCTGGGCTAGAACAGTCAGAAACTCTGATGCAGCAGGTAAGGAGTGGGGAGAGGGCATGAGAGAGGAGGGAGAAAGTAGAGCAAGACGCAGGCAGCCCCCTGCCCCAAAAGCCAGATCCTGCCACATGCAACCCAACCTTGAGGGCCCTGGGCAGGCAGTGCATGTAAGTAGCACCCAGGGCCGTGTAGGCATCCAGGCAGCCACCAGCACACCGGTCAGCCCTGCTCCCCGGTCCAGCCCCCAGAAGCCACACCATGGCCGCCCTGCTCACCATCCCATCTGCAGAGACCAGCCCAGAAAAGCGTAGGCATTTTGTAAATATCTGTTACAGACATGACTGCCCAAAGAGCCTACAGTGTGCTGGGCACTGCTCCAGGAGCTTCCTGCTTCAAAATCAGTCCTGCAAAGGGAAAGCATTATTCCAGGGTCAGCAGGTGGCAAAGGTGAGGCTGAGAGAGGAAGCAATTTGCCTAGAGTAACACAGCTAGGAGGTGACAGCAATGAGTCTGGCTTCAGCCTATGCTCTTTCCACTGCCACATGTGGCTTCTAGAAGGAAGAAGAGGAAGAAAGGGGCTCTTCTGGAACAGAAAGCAGTTACTCTCCCCTGAGCAGTTTCTCGGAGCCCTGCTCCAACTGAGCCCAGGGCAGCCAGGGCGGCAGCTCCAAATCTGCCAAAATTTAGCCCAGGCCAAAGCTAAGCCTCCCCTAAGATTCTCCTCCCACCTAGCCAGAAGCCTGCCAGGTACTGGGCTGACCTTGGGGGGGGTCGGGAGGGGGGGTTGTTTGCCCAGTCACCTTGAGAGGCTTGGGTCCTTCAGCCTAGGCCCCTGATCCATGCCATGGGGTCGAGGTCCAGCAGCACGCAGCCTCCAGAGTCCCCACACCTCCCCTCAGCTTGGGCATCAAGCGCCCAGAAGCAGGAGGCGGAGTCTTGGCGGAGCTCCGCCCATAGCTCCGCCCCCAAAGGTAGGCGGCGGCCACCGCTGGCGCTGTCCAGAGTACCTGCACTCCGTGTGTGCATTGTTTGACTACTCTTCCCCATCCTGGGTGGGAGGTGCCGGTATCCTCATTTCACGGATAACCAGGACCGAGAGAAGTTAAATAACTTGCCAGGAACACACAGCTGGCGAGGAGATGTGCAAACCCAGGGCGTGAAACGCAAAGGCCTAATAACCACAGCGCAGCACGGCCTCTCAACACGCCCCAGTTGAACCGCATTCCTCCAGAGACCCAGCATTGTGCACACAACTGCAGGCCGGCCTTCCCCTTCCTCCAAGCCACAGACGCTGGCGACGGAGAGCCCGGGAGCCAGAGCCCCTGGGGCCGGAGCCCTCATCCCGGCAGGAAGAGCCCCTCGCGCCTCGTTCCCAGGCCCACACCGCCCCCCTCCCCTGGCGAGCTGAGCCAGGAGCATAGGCTGCATTTGTGGGAAACCGGGGCTCAGCGCTCTGAGAGGGAGTCAATTTATTCTGGAGAAAACATCTTTGTTCTGCGAGTGAAGGGGAGCCATTTCCAACAATTTAATGCTCTGTTCGCGGGCCCGGGTGCTGGGGTTGCAGCGCGAGGCTTGTTCTTCGAGGCAGAGCAGCACATAATGAGGCTTCTCACTGCTGCTCCCCGCCATCCTGCCAAAAACCAGAACGGTTATTTATCCATTAATCTGACATTACACCCCCTGCATTTTATCTGCTTAAATAAATTTGGTGGTTAGAGTGTGTGCCTGGCGGAGAAACTCCCGCATTCAATTTCCGACGCGCCAACGCGTGCAACGTAGCCATTATAAACTCGCCTTTGACGTCCTCGGGGCCTCAGTGGTCCCAGCAGCGAGGATAGGCCCCTCCCAGCTCCGCGAGATCCAGACTCCAGGGCGCAGGTCTCCAGAGACTGTCTGGGTCTGAGCTTGCAGCAACCGAGTTACCTGCTGGGTGGTCCTTCTAGGAGGAGACAAGCCGACTCCTTCTGCTATCATCTACAGGTGGTAGGGAACCCGGGAAACCTCAAACCGAGACCCCCACTGCCTGGGCTGGAATCCTGGCTGAGCCACTCAGGAGCTGTGTGACCTTGAAATGTCACCACCTTTCTGTGCCTCCGTTTCACCACCTCTTTCCTAGGGCTACTGTGAGAAATAAAAGAGTTAATATTTATGTAAGTGCTTAAGACAGTGCCTGGCACATAGTAAATGTTCAATAACAATTGGTTTAAAATATATTAAAATCCACAAGTGTTTGTAAACAGAGCTTTGGAGATGACCACTAAGACCTAAATGTGTCCTGAATTCAAGAGATAAGGGAGTAGAGCACTAACCTGCTCCCCCCACTTCACCCACTCCACCCATTTCACTCAGTTAAGAGTGGTCACAGTCAGGAGGGGTCATGGAATATTTCATTTGAACAAAGGGTCCCACTTCTTGAAAGCATCTGAAGTCCCTTTTTCCATTCCATGGCTTGCATTTTACAGAGGAATGAATTGGAAGCCAGAGAGAGCAGGGGACTTGTCCAGGGCTCAGCAAGTTCACAGCAGAACCAGAGCAGAATCCAGGACTTCTATCCTCCAGGCCCAATTTTTGGTTTTGTTTTTTTGTTTTTCCCTGCAGTATGAGACCTCCTGCCCATCTACCTCATTTTCAGTAGGGATCTCACCAACCTCTCTACATAATGCCAGGTCAGAATGACCCATGATGATGCCCAGCTGGGCACCCTCCTATCCCATCCCAGCAGCTGCACCACTACCCCACCCTGGAGCTAAGAGCCTAGCCCAGCTGGCAGGTGGAACCCCGTAACCCTCAGGCTTTAACATCCCATACCCCAGAGACTGGCAGCCCCCTGCCCATGTGTCCTTCATTTCTCATTTCCTTTCACCCTGTGCTTCTCCGCAGCATCTCCTTGGTCTAGAAACTTGCTGGAATTTCCTACCTGTCCTCTCTATAACTTGTCTGCCCCTTGGCACCCTGTACCCTCATCCCCAGGGCTGGGTCTGTGCCCTGCCCTGCTGCACCCCCACCACAGAGCTTTGGATGCAGGCCCCATGGATGCAGCACTGGCCAGCTCACACCCAGCCTGAGCTCACCACACCCCTCTAGGGGCGCTTCCCAGCCAGGCCCATTCCCTGAACACCTCCCAGAGGGCTGGCAGCTCCACCCGGAGAAGGACACTTCCACAATCTTCTTGCTCAGGAGAGGCTGGCCAGAGGCCCCACGCAGACTGTTGAGGTGAGTGGGGAGCGACGCGGTGAGTCTGTCACCAGAGAGAGGAGCTGTGTCCCACGCAGGAGCCGCTCTGCCCAGGCAGCTGCAGGCCCAGCCCCTGCCTCCTTCCGAGCAACAAAGAGGCAGGCATGCGGGCAGACAGACGCCCAACACAGAGACCTCCCACTCGACTGCTGCATCACTACTTGCCCCCTCCTCCCCAACCCCACAGATGAGGAAGCCCCTCCAACCTGTTGCCAACTATATACCCTTTGCCAGCCCCAGAAGTTCCCAGGGGAGAAGGGCCGCTGCCTCCTAACCTCCAGGAAACCCCCTGATCACTGCCATCTGTTATTGAGACCTGGTGAGATCCAAACTAGCCCAGCCCTTTTTTTCCAAGCCACATGTAAGAAAGTAAAAGTGCTGGAGGCAAGAAGAAACTCCCCTGGCCACACGCTGGGGCTGCTCATCACTTCTGGGCAGCCAGCCTGCCCAGCTCCCAGTAGGCACGTGCTCCTGGACACTCCTGCTTGAGCACAGTCTCAATCTCAATTAACTGTCCTCACTAGCCTCCTACTTCACTTCCCTGACTGCTCTCTCTCTTTTGACTCAGGTCCACCCTCTAGTTCGTGGGCACCCCTGATGGATGCTGCTCCTGGGGAAGTGTTCGGGGTCCTGAATCACATCAGCTTCTGATCCCTCCAGCTGGACCCAGCCCATCCCCTGATAACTGGTGCCAGGCACTGTGCCAAGTGCTCTGAAGTCTAAGACTAGAGAGGTTCACCCTTCCCATTTCACAGATGAGGACACAGGCTTGTCCAGGGCACAGAGCTTCTAAGTGGCCCAGCTTGAATTTAAACCCAGCCGTGTCTGAATCCAGAGCCCCAAGTCTCACCACCAGGCCTGCCCATGGCTGGCCCACCCACAGACCTGTTCTTGCCCCATGAGTGAAATCAGACACTGAGTCTCACTCCTACCGCCTCGGACGATGGAGGAGAGCTGGGCCCTGCGGGCCATGCGTTCCGTAGGTTCTGACTGGGGTCTGTCTTCCTTCAGTGCCACTAAGACTCACCTGTCATTGGCAGTGAAGGAACGGAAATCAGCATTTTACAGCAACAAAAGGCTGTTCCTGGTTAGACATCAAACCAATCAATCTTCTCTGACAGTTAATTTTCATTTTGCAACTTTCCCTGGTGACAATGGCAAGTAATGACCCTGAGCATCTGCAAAGTCACAGGGAGCAGCAGCCCAGCTCCCACATTCCTGGCTCCTGGTTGCCAGGGCTCAGCCCCTCCCCCTCCGTGCCAGCTGATCAACACCCTCCTGTCCCTGGGTCCACCTCCCCCGGGCACACAGGCCCAGGCCACACAGACACCTCTCTGCCCAGGAACCCCTCACAGAGACTCAAGCCCAAGCTGCCCTCCTGGGGCCCAGAGACCAGAAATAGACACAGCAGAGCTCAAACATGAAGCCCCTGGGACAGGCTCTGAGAGCTCCCTCATCCGCACTGATTCCCCCCATGCCACACGATCAGTGATCCTCTCCCAATACCCCCATGATCACAGACTCCCCAGCATACCTCTGGCCCCAGCCGTGACCCCAGGACCTGCCATCAACCCCCAAGGCACAGCACCAGTGACCCTCTCGGGAAGTTCCCCAAGCATACCCTTCTCTCTCCCCCAGGCCCCATCACAAAGCATTTACATACAGGGTGCCCCTGCTGGCCCTCAATATCTTCAACAACCCCAACACCACGTTGGACCCCCAAATGCACCTCAAAGATCCCCAGCACTCCCACACAGCCAGGGAGCCCCTGAATCTGACCCATAGCTTCCCCCATCTGTGCATGGGGGTGGGCAGAGGCAGGGGAGATGGAGCCTTCTGCAGGGAAAGGCCCTCTGCCCCACTCTCCCGACCCCCAACCTCCGATGGGCTGTCGGCTCGGCTCAGTGCCCCATGCATTTCGCCACAGCCCACTCCACACCTGCTAATTGAGAGGACGGAAAGGCCAGCTCAGCCTTGGACTGGGGCTCCCTGGTGGGGCCCAAGAGCCAAATGCAGCAGCACTCCCTGGCTCAGGAAACCCTCTAGGGTGCCCCTGCACCCTGGGGCTCACAGCCACGAGGAAGCTTAAGTTCACGGAAGGGCCGCCCAATGACCCTCACCCTCTTTCCAGCAGGGCTGTGGCACCAGCGGCTGGAACTCCCTCTATCCCTCCACTTCCCAAAAGTGCTCCTCTCCTAGCTGCCCCCCCAAACCCCACCCACGGAGCTCCTGACCTCAAGAACAACACTAACCACCACTCAGTGAGCGCTCCTGTGTGCAGAGCTCAGTACCAGCCAGGCTTGTCTGTTCATCATGGGCCACATCACCCCACGTCACTGCGTGGATGCCAGCCCTGGAACACTGCTTGCATGCCGCAGACAGCAATGAGCATTTACTGAGTAAGTGAACAGACAGACAGAGGGCTTTCCACCTCTGCTCTCATGAGATACCTCAGCCACCCCGCAAGCGGGGTATTAACCCAATTTCAGGAAATAGCAAGCAGACCAGGGAGCCTAAACTGATACATCAAGTGGCAGAGGCACGTTCAAACACCAGCCTCTCCTAGTCCAGAGCCTCAGCTCGGCTCTCACCCACAGAAAGCCTCCCTCGACAAGGCAGGCATGGAAAGACAGCTCAGTACAGCCCAGCCCTGCCCTGCTCCGGACGGAGCTCCGCTCCAGGCACGCCGAGTCCCCATTTCTTCCAACCACAACTCCAGGAAGTGCAGGCGGCAGCCCCTGCATCTCCCTGGCAACGCAGGAGCTTTTGTTCTTGAAGAATGGAGCTGATTCATCCCTACCCCCCACCCCAGGGTGAACAGCAGGCGCTGCCAGCAGCAGCAGAACAGGGGAGCAGAGTCTAGACCCCTGCTGCGGCCAGGAGCTACCCAGGCTGAGCCCAGGCTGAGCCGATGGCTGGTGCATGCAAGGAGGGGCGCACAGCTCGGCTTCCAAAGCAAGCATGCCCAGTGCTCTCCATACCCACTGGCCAGAACCCCCACGACCAGGGCTCAGCAGGCGGACAGCTTATGCCTCGCTCCCTCCCATCACTTCAGCCCCTTCCTCTTCGCCACAATCCCATAGCCCCCTGGGGTTCCAAACACACAGCCCACTGGCCCTCACCCAGCACCATACTCTCAGCTCTGTGCCTTTGCACACCCGTCCCTGAGACTGCAAAGCCCCTTCCTTTCTTGTCCCTTGCTTAAACCAGAGGCTCTGACGTGGCCTCCCCTGCCCCCAGTAATTCTCCATGAGCAAAATCTGTCACCAGTCTTGGGTACCCCACAGCCCTGTGCTCTCCCAAAGGCATTCCTTTCTTGGGGTTGTGACCACCCTCCATTAGAGGGTGAGCTCCGGATGGCAGAGAGCTGGGCAGTTTCAGCTCCAGCCTGGGGTGGGGAAGCACCCCCAGGAGCTCTGAAAGTCATCAGTGAGTGGAGAGCAACAAGCGTCCACTGGAGACTGTTACCGTCGGAGACACTCCCCCACACCACTCGGTCAAGCCTGGCCAGTGACCTACTCTGGCCAATGAAATGGAAGCGGGCTGGGATGTGCAGAAGTCTGAGCTAGTTCGTGCTTCCCTACCCGTATCACCAAAGGCGTGGTGGAGAGTGGTGACTTCTCAGCCTGGTCCCTGAAGTGAGGATGATGACAACAGGCTAGCAGCGCCCCCGGGCCAGCCCATGATGGACATGTGGCCTGCGTGAGAAATCAGTCACCAGGACCGGAGGCTGTTGTCACTGCCACACCAGCTGGCCTACTCTGGCAATGCAAGGAAGGAGCAAACAAATGCCTCGTGCACCTGCCCGGGACAACACAGGTGTCGCGACTCTGCAGGCCGCCACAAACGTGCCCCTAGCTGAATTTCTAAGTAGGCCTATTCCATGATGATGACCCCACACCAGATTTTCAGAACAGGAAGAGAACCTGTAGGGCACGTTCGAAGGATTGAGGTTTGGAGGCCGACAGATTTGAGCTCATATCCAAGCTAAGACACATCTGTGACCTTGAACTAGTCCCTTTACCTCTGTGAACCTCAGCTTTCCTATCAAAAAATCAACACCTACCCCGCAGGGCATTCTTAAGATGTCAGCGGTACAAACTGCGTGTCAAGTGCTGGGCACACTGAGGGTCCTCTGTCGCTCATGCAAGCCAGTCCCTCAGATTAGCTCCAAGATGCCTGAGGGGAGAGGAGCCGGATAACTCCATCCAGCCAACCTAGGATGGGCTGTATCTGAGATGATGCCACCTGTCACCTCTGTGGGGCGCAGAGGCCCCAGGCTCCTGGGCTGCTGACCTCACTGAGGTCGCCAAGCCCATGCTCCAGGTTATATCGCCATCCCTAGCCCCACACACATGTGCACACAGAGGGCAGCATTCTGAGAGATCCCATTTCTGCCTCCTCTGGGGCACCTGAGCCCCGGCCTGCATGGACCCTTTGCTCATTACATCTCCTCCTGTCCTCATCCTCGTGCCTGGCTTGGTCCCCAGTCCTTCCTCTCTTCCTCCCTGACCGCAGCTGGCCCTTTCCTCAGGCTCAATTCTGAAGCAGAAGACTCTTTTGAGGCAGGCTGGCGGCAACTTTCTGGAGATGGGGGTACCTCTTGTCGCTTCCTGCTCTCCTTCTCGGCCTGCACACTTGTCTGATGAAGGGGCACAAGAGGAAGTGACTCTGAATAAAGAAGGGGTCCACAGGAGCCACAAATGGCATCTCTCAGAATGCAGAAAGCCACCACAGCTCCTGTGGGGAGGCTCCACTGCTGATGGGCAGAGACTTGGGACCCATGAGGAAATGCCCATCAAAACATCACACTGGGGGCACCTGGGTGGCTCAGTGGGTTAAAGCCTCTGCCTTTGGCTCAGGTCATGATCTCAAGGTCCTGGGATCGAGCCCCGCATCGGGCTGTCTGTTCATCAGGGAGCCTGCTTCCCCCTCTCTCTGCCTGCCTCTCTGCCTGCTTGTGATCTCTCTCTCTGTGTCAAATAAATAAATAAATAAATAAAATCTTTTTAAAAAAAGAACATCACATTGTGCAAAGACACTAACCAAAGACTCACTTGCACAAACATGGGAACCCCATTGGCCAATCACTTCTTAGTTCCTAGGTACCCTAATGGGTGCCTTACATGTACACCCCATGAAAACCCTACAGAATGCCTGCCATTATCCCATTTTATTGTGCATGGGGGCACCACGGCTTCCTGCAGAGAAAGGGCCAAGGAGCCTCACACGTGGGTCTCAAGCTCTTTCCTACAGACACCTCACAAAATTAACCATCCTCTTCTCTTAATGGCTGAACAAATCTATCCTGATTTATAGGCTTTCCTGGAACAGCATTTATAATTGCATTCAGTGAAAAATCTTTTAAATGAATCTAATTCTTCATAGTTTGGAAACATGAAACATCTGCTTTGTCTCAGCAACTGTACCTCTTGATTAAAACAACTATAAACCATTTCTCCCTCCCCTTCAGATCATGGGCTCCTTGAAGGCAGGGGCTATGAATTACTCTCCCCAATACCCACAAGAGCCTGGCAAAGAGTATTGATCAGTGGCAGATTAAAACATTAAATTGTCCCTTCTCATCTCATTCCAACAAGTGCCTCCTCTCCACCATCCCTCACATCTTCGTCCTCCCCCTCCCCTCCATCATTAAATAAAGTCAAATTATCCATATTTTAAAAAACACCTCAGACTTCTGCTTCTGACCAAGATTGGGTAACAGGGACCACATTTACCCTCCTTCCTGAAACAACCAAAAAAAAAAAGGTAAAATATATGAAACGATGGTTTTCGAGATACTGGAGAAGAGGCACCAAAGGACAGTGATCCCTGAGGGACTAAAATAAAACAAGATGAGCCCTACGATCACCTACTGCCTTAAGTTTCCAGAACATGGGGTGGGGGGGAGCACAGGCAGAGTCCAGCAGGTGATGATTTGGAGCTGAGCATCGAGGGAGATCAAGGCAGCCAGAGTCTCGAGACACAGTACCAAAGAGAGATGTACACAAGGAGAGAA
Organism: Procyon lotor; assembly: GCA_028646535.1. NCBI lineage: Eukaryota > Metazoa > Chordata > Mammalia > Carnivora > Procyonidae > Procyon > Procyon lotor. The sequence goes on from JAQQSY010002730.1 coordinate 11,945, forward strand.
ATCTGGGGATTTTTTTAAAAGATCCCACTGCAGTATGCAACAGAATTGATCTTTTCCAAGGTCAGGAAAAGACCCACTCCAAAATATTTGAGGAACTAGTACTTCACATACGGCCAAGAATAGCGCCATTTTCAACCAGAATCTAATGATTCATTTTGGGTAGAGTACATTAAAAGGTCCCACCCCAGCTGTCATAGCTGTGATCATGCCTAACAAGTGGTAAAAGCAAGACTCAAAAGGATCAAACGGTATCCAAGTAACTTAACCACATCCCAGAATAAAGCTCAAGAATATGTCTAGGAATACAAAAATATCTGTCACTGTATCTGTAACCCAATCAAAATTCATGAAGTATGTAAAGAAGCAGGAAAATACAGCTGACCCTTGAAAAACATGAGGGTTAGAGGGGCCAATCCCTGTGCAGTCAAAAATTCATGTATAACTTTTTATTTCCCCAAAACTTTACTACTAATAGCCTACTGTTGACTAGAAGCCTCACCAATAACTTAAAGAGTTAATTAACCATATTGTGTATGTTATACGCATTATATACTCTATTCTTATAATAAAGTAAGCTAGAGAGAAATATTACTTAAAAAATCATGAAGAGAAAATACATGAACAGTACTGTACTATGTTTATTGGGGGAAAAAAATCTGTGAATAAGTGGACCCACACAGTTCAAACCCATGCTGTTCAAGCGTCAACTATGCTACCCATAGGAAAAGAAAATCAATCAATCCAAACCAAACCAGTACTGGCAAAGATGTCAGAATTAGCAGACCACGATATTAAACATCATTATTACTATATGCCATATATTCAAAAGTTAAACAAAGGCATGAAAGATTGAAAAGAAGATGCAAGTTAGACTTCTAGAAAGAAAAACTGAATTGTATGAGATTAAAGAATAAACTGAGCCAGATTAGTGTCGGATGAGACATAGCAGAACAAAAGGCGGTAAAAGAAAGTATCCAAAATGAAATACAGAAAAGAGAAAAAAGAAAAAGAGGGATGGAGGGAAGAAGGAAGAGAAAGAGAGGAAGGAAGGAAGGCAGGAAAAAGAAAAGCACAGTAAGCTGTGGGGCAACTTTAGATGGTCTAACATACGTGTAATTTAAGTCCCAGAGGAGAAGAGAGGGAGAGGGAGAAGAAAATATATTTATAGAAATAATTCATGAAAAGTTTCCAAGTTTTATGGAAACTATAAACCCACAGATCTAAGAATCTTAAGAAATCCTAAGCACAATAAACATGAAAAAGAAAACTACATCAAGGAACATCATAATTGAAATTCTCAAAACTGGAACACAGACAAAATCATAAAAGCAACCAAAGAAATAAGACATGTTAATACAGAGGAACAAGGATAAAGATAATAAATTTATTATCAGACACAATACAAAAGAGAACACAATGGAGTAACAACTTTAAGGTACTGAAAGAGAAAAAGTATGAATCTAGATTTTTATACCCAACAAAATCTTCCCAAAAATGAAGGTGGAGCAAATGGCAGCAGAGTAAGCC